>JAODLL010040210.1:11188-21189 GCA_026546735.1 Forbesichthys agassizii
TGCCCCACCCCCCCCCCCCCCCCCCCCCACCCCTCCCCGAGTCAAACTGTTGGAGCTTTCATTACGACAGAAAACCTCTGGACTGCACACATTGACATTAGAGAGAGAGAGAGAGAGCGAGAGAGAGAGAGAGAGGGAGGGAGAGAGAGAGAAAGAGAGACCCTGTTGCATTTTAGAAGACCATCTGGGCCATTAAAACTAGCTTAATGTTAGCTTTGGGCCAAAGCTATGTTGCATTAGCCTAAGCTACAGCCAAGCTCCCTTTCCTCCCTCTATCTCTCTCTCTCTCCCTCTCTCCTTGGCAGGCTCCCAGGGCATAATGTTTGATGCCCCGACAGAGCTCTATAGCAGAGTGGCGGTGGAGGTCTGGCATTAGGAGAGCCCTCCATCAGATAACACATTTTCTGGTTCATGTAAAGACGCTCCACGTATCAACGGAGACATGCATCACCGCCATGCAGCCGCAGCATCTGTGGCTGGCGACCACCCCCCCTCAGCCCCCCCCCCCCCACCATTTTTTTCTTCTTTCGGTTGGGCTCTGGAGCCCGACCAGGCACAAGCACTGCGCTGGGAGAGCAGGCCAGCACCCCCACCCCTCCCATTTTGTCTCCCACGATTCCGTCTTTCAGCACCGCTCCTGGCCGGAGTACTGGACGGGAAGGGAGGGGTGGGGAGGGGGAGTCTCTCCGGGAAGAGGCAGGCAGGGGGACGGGAGCTGATAGGGTGAGAACCTGTGGGAGGGTCACAGTGATTGGAGGGAGACGCGGGCCGATCCGTCCGTACAGTAGCGGCTGGCGCTTTGCCGGACCTGCTGCTAGGGCGGCTTACGGTGAGTCAGCGCTTGTAAGCTAATACACGTCTCCAGTATCCCGGCTATGGGCACACTGCAAAAAATGCCCTGTCAAATATAAGTGTAAATATATTAGTTATGAGCATTCTTATGCCTAAAACTAATTTTCTTTACTGCCAGTGCAGTAAGTAAAATTCACTTGAAAATTAAGTCACTAGATAAGCCATTTATATTAGAAACAAGTCCAAGTAGATTTTAAAATCGAAAAACAACATTATCTCACTAAATTTGATGTTTGTTTTTGCAGTGGGTGTCCAATGCGTCAGGGGCGGGGCTTCTGAAGAAACTACCAATGGCATTGAAGGGAGAGGCATTCTTGTTGTGTTTTGATCGAGTTGGAATATCAACAATCTCTCTCCGCCATCGCTGACCTCAGGCTCGAGTTCAAACGCTGACAGAATGCTTGTAGGCCCTTCGATCTGTTATCTGACTGCCTAATTATAGCGCTGGTGAGAAGAATTAGCTTTTTATCACTTGAAGAACATACAGAAGTGCCAAATCAGAGGGCTCCTCTACCTAAACATCTCTTCTCCTAATGAACATAGCATCGTAAAATATGATAATGCATCAACCATGCTGTACGGTTTAAAAGAAAACAGAACTCATAATTCATCACTGGCCCAATGTCATCCTGCTGGAGACCCCTTTAATCACAAGCAACATTAATCAGTTTGATTTCAATTTAGTTCCATCAAGAGAAACTTTAGTAACTCAGACAAACTCTTTTTTATAACAAACAGGCACAGGTCTTTAACTCCAGCGCTATGCCGAAGATAACATAGATGAGTGGAATCAAAGCCATATCAGGTCTGAAATGACTGGTTAGCGCAGGAGCGCTTCCATCAATCCTTGTCACAGGGAGGCTGGGAAGGGTTCAGTCTCTGAGCTGTGTGCACCTGGAAAATGGCCTCTAACTGTCTCCTCATTAGGGCTGATAAGCCGCTCAGGCCTGGCCTGCGTACAGACAGTCTGTGGGAATTGGAGGTGGATGTTCGAGGTATACAGACCAGCTCAAAGCAGCCTCTCTCTACCTGGTATGGTGGCCATGTGGAACACATTTAGACCGGGGATGCTGGCTTGCTTCATCTTAAACGTCCTTACCATGCCTCGCCTGTAAGAGCAAACAGGTCATCCAGGATAGGTCGATATTGCATGTCTGAAAGCAACCAACATGAGCGCTTAGACCTGCTCGCGGTGCAGAGTCGGCACATGAAACAACGCTTTTATTCTCTTTTCTTTTTTATAGTCATTTATAAAAGAAAGTGGAGAGAGACAGGAAATGAGCAGGAACGAGATTTGATGGGAAATATTTGGGAAATTACCACATACACCACAGCTCCACCTGTGAAACCAACTCTTACGAAGCTGTATCAATATCGTCCTATTGCTGCTGCAGGCCCTTGTTCTCTGTGAGAGGCAGGACCGTCAGGTGGTCCAGTGGTGTAAACACTACCTGCTCACTGTGAGTCACCGTGGATAAAAGCATCAGCTAAATCAGTGGGCTCCAAAGTGAGGTCAGGACCCCCCGTGTCCATCTCCTCCATAACAACCAAAGCATCTCCTCCATAGAAACCATAGCATCTCCTCCATAACAACCATAGCATCTCCTACATAGAAACCATAGCATCTCCTCCATAACAACCATAGCATCTCCTCCATAACAACCATAGCATCTCCTACATAGAAATCATAGCATCTCCTCCATAACAACCATAGCATCTCCTCCATAACAACCATAGCATCTCCTCCATAACAACCATAGCATCTCCTCCATAACAACCATAGCCATGTCCTCCATAGTAACATTAGCATGTTCTCCATAGCAACCTTAGCATGTTCTCCAAAACAACCATAGCATGTCCCTCATAGTAACCATAGCCATGTCCTCCATAGCAACCATAGCATGGCCTCCATAGCAGCCATAGCCATGTCCTCCATAGCAACATTAGCATGTTCTCCATAGCAACCGTAGCATGTTCTTCATAGCAACCCTAGCATGTCCTCCATAGCAACTACAGCCATGTCCTCCATAACAATCAAAGCATGGTCTCCATAACTACCATAGCCATGTCCTCCATAGTAACGCTAGTTACGGGGTTAGTCGTCAATGTGTCCTGTGTCTCTCTCGCAGTGCCCCTGCTGGCCAAACCCGGAACACTACAACGAAGGCTCCTGCAGGGCGTTAGGCCATCGTAGCAGGTGAAGCGGCACGGATGCGTGAACGGTTAACCGCTGGGAGATCAATGCCTTGGCTGGCAGGGGAAGGGGGGGTGGGGTGGGGGGGGGGGGGGGGGGGCACAGCCCATGCGGGAGGGGTTGCAGGTCAACACGTCTGGAGGCAGCAGTGTGCCATCCCAGCCAGACGTCTGTGCACTACATACGCGCCATCTTGCTTTCTTTGTTTGTGCAGAGACAGACGTTACCAACCGTTCTCATAGAACACTGCGCCCTTGAGGGATGGGGTAAATGTAGAGGATGGGTTTCGCTACATGTGTGTGTATGTGACAATAGTAAAAGCACCTTTACCTTTACGTAATGGAGTCATTGTGTTCCTTATTCCTCGTTTGATATTTTGGACTTCCTCAGACCTGGGACTCCTGTGGCATCTGTTATTGCTACATTTGACAGACCATTCGTAATTAACTAACTTACTAAATGTATGCAATGTGTTAGTTCTTAATCGCGGCACAATGTGATACATATTACTCAAAGTATTATTGCTGAATCTTTCAACACCTGTCTTTACCGTCCTGGGGAGGTGGATTCCTTCCGCTGTGGTCACTTCCCAAGGTTTCTTCCCTTTTTTCATGTGTTTTTTTTTATGGAAGTTTTTCCTTGCTCGGGGGGAGGAGCAGGTTAAGGGGGTGTTGTTTGTTTCCATGTGAAATGAAGGCTGTGCAGCCCTGTGAGACTGCAGTGTGATTATGGGCTATATAAATAAACTTGGCTTGATAGATTGGAGGGGGGGTGCAGGTGCAGGATGGGTCCAGTGGTCTGGGTGTGCTATGCCCACCAGCCTGGAAGGCCATAGGTCCAAGCCCTCGTCTGTAAGCAGGATAGGCAGCATAAACATCATAGTCGTGAGATTCGTCATTACATTTAAAATTAGCACTGAACTGTCATATTAAGAGTGGCATGATGTAATTTTCTGGAAATGTAAGAAGAGCTTAGCATACATGATATCAAACGATTCTATTAATTAAAGGTGAAATCAGCCATGCTGTAGAAAGAGTGTACAAATGCGTACATTTGTACACAAGCGTATTGGCTTACAATCGGCCAACTCTGCCTTTACCGCTGGCTGTCCCGTGTCTGTCAATATGCGTTAGCGTCCGGAGATCCTCGCAGCTCAATCACCCCCTCGCACGGGAGGGGCATCGATCTCCTCTGAACGCAGGAGTCCGGAAGACACTCTCGCCCCGGCCTCACCGTCCCAGGGCTGCAGAGGCTCACGTTTGTCTTCATGACGTGCGTCAATAAGACCACCGTTTGGGTTGAACCACAGTCATGCCCCCGCACACAGCTACAGAGACTCCCCCCGCTCCCTCCCCACACTCGATATCTCTCCACCAGTAGGTCCTCGTGGATCCATACCGGTCGGTGTTTGCGCTGGCCCCTCCAGGACATCAGGGATGCGGCTTACGGAACAGCAGCTTCTCCAGGAAAAGGTGACCCTTGTTGTTAGAAGTGAACCGTGGAGGAGTTGGCAGGGAAAAGCACTTGTGGAAGCCGTTTTAACGCCTGTGGTACACCGATTACCCAGCTCAACGCAGAGAAAAGGCTGAACTGTTTTGAAAAACGATAGTAAACATTTAGTTGAGTTGAGATAAGGCTGGCCTACATTTGTTATTATGAATTCCACAAATTAAATGGTGAAGAATGACCACGTCTCTGAGTCCGATGTTTTTTCATCAAATTTATAACAGGCTGTTTGGCCTTTTTAACAGCCTGTCGCCCTCTTTGCAAAGTGCATGTGTGTGTGTGTGTGTGCGTGTGCGTGAGTGCGTGTGTGTGTGCGTGTGTGTGTGTGCGTGTGTGTGTGCGTGTGCGTGAGTGCGTGTGTGTGTGCGTGTGCGCGAGCGTGTGTGTGCGTGTGTGCGTGTGTGTGTGTGCGTGCGCGCGAGCGTGTCTGTGTGCGTGTGTGCGTGCGCGCGAGCGAGCGTGTCTGTGTGCGTGTGTGTGCGTGTGCCAGCACAGTGTAGTGAAAAGGAAAGCTGTGATATCCTGCTGGTGGTCTTTTTCATTTTCACACTTGAAAAACAAACTGGCTCTTTGTCAAGAGAAATACTCACCATGTAAACCTAATTTCTTCCTTAAGTGCTCCAGTTGTCACAACTGCACAAAGCGCTTTCGTAACCTCTGATCTGCTCCAAGACAGATTCCTTTCATTTTGCATTCATACTCAAATAATTCCCTGGCATGTGAAGCGCATTTCTCCTGCTAATCCCTGTAATTCTGGCAACAGGCCTCTCAACAAGACAATAATCTGTTTGAGCTATACACTGGAGCATTAGCAATGCTAAGCTAGCAATTGACAAATGACAGTAACAGTACAGAGGAACTCGGTGGTTTCATATCTTAACGGAGAGCCCTATCAAGATAGATGGCTTGGGAACGGTAAGTTAATGTCTAGACTAACAGATAGGCCAACAGACAGACAACGCCAGTGACAGATGCATTTCTTCATGCAGGGTAATCTTAGAATGTCCATCACCTGATTACGGACAGGTTTCCCGTGTTTTTGGTCCGCAGGTGACAAAGCACGGTACTAACTAATGAGGTTATATCTCTTTATAGTTCGTAGTGTTTCCTTGTTGTTGTGGTTTTGTGTTAAAACACCAAGAGGTGACAAGTCAGCTATAAACATTCTCTACTAAAGTAGATGCACAGTTGCTTCTGGTAAAAATAGAACTGCTTGAAGTACTTTAAGTGAAAGTGTACAGGCTCTGAAATGTACTCAAAAGTATAAATGTAAAATGTAGCCCTTTGAAGGACACTTCTACCAACGGTTTCTGGGCAAAGCTAACTGAACCACACATCCTATTAATGGATGGTTGTTGCTCTGAATCAGCTCTGTCTGATATAGTCTTGTTTACTTTGAGGCATGTCTCCATAGCTCTCCTTTTCATTCATGTAACGTATTTTAAGTCATATTTGTCTTGTAACGTTGGCCGCGTGTTAAATGCATTTTAGTTGAAAATGCTATCCATGTTAGGAAGGCACGTAATGATGCACAGTAAAAGTAATCTACTTTTGCCCTCAAATGCATTAAAACTAAAGTAACGAGCATGTTTTGAAAGGAGTATAAAGTACAGATATTGTATGTGTGTTACAATGTATGAGTTAAAAGTAAGGTGGTACAGACTCCTGAAACCTTATTAGTACTGTACGGTATAGTGAAGTATTTGTACATTGTTACTTTCCAACTCTTCCGAAAAACCACAGTCATATAAAACTCACAGAACGGACCTTTAACAAGCTTGCTTTGTAGCACATTCAGAAAACCGTGTTGTGATTAGCTTATCTAAGGCCAGGTTGGAAGAGCGATGATAAGGAACAATCTGTGGTATTTTAGCTATACGTCTAAACACAGTGTTCCCTTCAAGTGGGCAGCTCAGCAATACGGGGCTTTTCTGGGATGTGTTGCCCCCACCGTGTGTGTGTGTGTGTGTGTGTGTGTGTGTGTGTGTGTGTGTGTGAGTCCCTCATGTGGACAGGTAATCATGCATGCTGCACCTGAAGTTCTGGTCCACAGTGCAGTTCTCTCTCTCTCTCTGTCTCCCCAGCCCCGCCCCTCTCTCTCCTTCTCTCTCTGCCCCCCACCCCCCCTATCTCTCTTTCTCTCTCTGCCCCCCACCCCCCCTATCTCTCTTTCTCTCTCTCTCTGACTCAATTAAATTCAGGTTAGAAAGTTTAGCTGCCCGATCAATAGTTCATGTCTTCACTGTTAGAGTAAACAATTTAGGTAGTTGTTTAACAGGGACTGAATTTCTCTTTTGCCAGTTGTTGACTGGTAGGGTTATATCTTCCTTTCATCTATAGCAATTCCTTATATTATGCATATTCTTGGGTTTAGATGTGTTATGGTGAGTTATTTTCCTGTCCAGGTATAATGTGATTTAGACGTGGTCTGAGAGATTCTATTCTCTCTCTCTCTCTCTCTCTCTCTCTCTCTCTCTCTCTCTCTCTCTCTCTCTCTCTCTCTGTGTGTGTATGTCAGCAGTCAATTAAATTTGATTTGCTTTGTTGGCATGAAAGCTCAAATACATTGCTGCCAAAGCATAACAAAATAACCATAAAAAACAATAAAGAGATATCTATATATCTCTCTCTATAGGATGGATTGTGACAGCACTTTCTCTATCTATCTATCTATCTATCTATCTATCTATCTATCTATCTATCTATCTATCATAACTGTTATACATAAAATATCCCACATCCCATATATAGCTAATAACCCTTGAAGCACTCCTGTGTTGTGGCATGTTAATACATATTTGGCAGGAAAATATTGTTGCCTTCTCCTAGAAGTATTTTTAATTTGAAGAGCTCATTTAGGTCTTTGAAGCCTGTAATTTCAGATTTGAACGTATACGTCTACAGTAAGGCTTTTAGTATCTTCTTTTAAATGTTTCAAATAGATTTCTTTACATCACTCTGTAATTTCGTTTACTCTGATTGGAAAACAGTGTTGTTGTTGTTGTTGTGAGACTGTGCAAAGTGTGTTTGAGGGGGGACAATCAGTCTCAACAACCTCTGAGATGGGGGACTCTTTTTTGAGCTCAGCTCTTGGTTGTGGAGGACTTTGGAGTGCAGGGTCTCTTGGGGGCTTGATTTAAGATGATTATAAAATGTTAATGCTTTCTTTGGGTGTTAATTATGAGTGGATACCTGCCTAATACTGCTCTACATGCATTTGTTGGTGTTGTTTTGTGTACGTGTAAAATGTAAATGTAAATTAATTCTGCATGTACAAAATGTGTGGGATGTTTGTCCCAACAAGTATAACTATTATTACTGTGGACCCCATATCTCACTATATATGATTGTTTTATATATTCCCCTGCCAATATAACTGACCTCCCCATATTAGACCACAACAACCAATTGTACATGAAAACTCTTCTGTCTCCTTTACTTTACTTAATTTTGCACACGTTATGTATGTATGTTATATGTCTAATATGTATGCTGTTTTAGTCAAATATTTTTATATTAGGCGGCGTATTTGTATTTGTAATGTAAGATGAACTTGAGTGTCTTGAAGGCGTCCTTAAATCAAATGTATTATTATTATTATTATTTATATAGTGAAATAGGCTGGATGACACTGTCAAATATTTTTAGCCAGATTTTAATTGGAATTTGGAGATTTCGCTTAATTGCATTTAGGGCTGTTTAGTGAATTCACTGTCATGTTAAAATATTTGTGTGTGTGTGTGTGTGTGTGTGTGTGTGTGTGCGTGCACAACTGTGTGCACGCTGGCTGTATACACTGGCCCAGAGGGACCCCCAGAGATAAAGACCTCCGTTAATGTAAACACTCTCTGAAGTGGCAAGGGGAACAGCTGTTGATGCACACACACACACACACACACAGACACATAAACACACACACACACACACACACGGATTCACTCACACACACATGCACACACGCACACACACAGAGACACACACATGCACTCACACACACACATCCACACAGACACATAAACACACACACACACACACACACGTATTCACTCACACACACATGCATTCACTCACACATACATGCACACACGCACACACACACACAGAGACACACACATGCACTCACACACACACACATCCACACAGACACATAAACACACACACACACACATGCACACTTTCACACACATAAACATACATTCGCACTCGCCCATACACTGGAGAGAAATGCAGTCCCATGGTCAAGGTTAAGCACGAAGCTCTTTCAAGGGCCGCTGTCCCTCTTGACCTTGTCTCTTGCCGTAGCTGGGGTGACGGTGCAGAGCTGTGCGGTGCCTTGTCAGGAGAGATAAACATGGATGCCATGCGTTTAATGAAGCTGTTGCAAACAGCACGGCATGTCATTCATTCAAATGGCTCTGACCCCACCACCAACCCCAGAACAGAATGTGTTGACACATATTAACACCTATTGTATTTCACTGTGTATGTATGTAAGTCATCATGTCAGTTGTCTGGGCACTATCAACACAATAGAACACACAAGGCCACTCAAAATCTGGTCTTGTGTGAGACTGGACTCATACATACAAGCAACAACATCTTTGTTTTGCTCTGGCACAGTTCATTGCATACATATATACACAAACCCTTACATTTCCTAGTGTGTAAGATTTTAAGTTTGATTGTTGATCAAACGTCTTTCCACATGTAGTGTGCACATATAATAGCCTGAGCACACCTTTCAAGAAGTTAAAAGTAACTAGTTTTAGTCTAATATGTGCCAAAATGTAGTTCAATGCAAAAGCAATTTGGATTAAGCACACGCACAGACATGAAGGGCAGCGCCCTCTCTGGCCAAGACCTGAATAACACCCTTTCAAAAGTCTCACAGGCACATCTCTGGCGAACTGTGTCAAGACCCGCCTACCTGACAGGAGAGGTATTTTGATTGACATGCAACACAACCAACTATGTAACTCAATGACCAAACCAGACATTACACTTACACAGTAAATCTGATAAATCTGTTAAATAAGGTTACCACGGTTACTGCTAAAACTGAAATAAGTAAATAAAGCAGTGCACTAGGGTCACAAAGCAAATACAGATACACACTTGTGTGAGTGACAATGCGAACAGCCAATGAGCATTGACAGTACATCTTCTTGAAAGGGCTGTTAAGCTTTCAAGGGTGTTTCATAATGTTCTCCTCTCACTGGGTACAGTATGGTAACCTGACATGCCAGAGGAGTTGTTGTCACACGTCCTGGGGAGCCGTACATTGAAACTGTTTGTGAATCACTGTACTTTCAAAACAATACTTGTCAGTTGATTGGATGAACCATCTGGTCCTTTTCGCTGTCGGCACACCTAAACCACGCCCATATAGCTATAAACACGACGCTGATTGGAAAACCACGCCCGTATAGCTATAAACACGACGCTGATT
>JAODLL010040221.1:10279-46170 GCA_026546735.1 Forbesichthys agassizii
CGGTGTGATTGACCGTGTGCGCGCATCTACGGTGTGATTGACCGTGTGCGCGCATCTACGGTGTGATTGACCGTGTGCGCGCATCTACGGTGTGATTGACCGTGTGTGCGCTACAGTAGGCCTGGTTCATTAGCAATTAAGCGTTCCCATTTACATTCCAAACAACAGCACCAAAATAAAAAGCAGTGGTGCTAGTCCAGTTCATTATGGGATATATGTGTGTGTCTGTGTTCCTGCTATCAAGAATACTCTGGATGTAGATTCACTTTTATTTATTTATTTATTTATATATTTATATATTTATATATCTATCTGTTTACAATGTTCTTTGTGACCCACACCCCACACACATCTGTTTTTCTATCTTCTCCCACATGATGTACCGCGTCTCTCACAGATTGGTTCCCCCCCTATTCTTCTCCCAGATGACAGCATGTCTGTCTGTCTGTCTGTCTGTCTGTCTGTCTTTGTCATGCGACCGCACCGTCTATTTCAAGAGCCTCTCTTCTCTCTTCTCCGGCTGTGTCTATTAGCTTTGATTTCCATTCACTTTGTTCAAAACTTCCTGTTCCTTCTCCTCTCTCTCCCTCCAAACACAAACAGACAGACACTGTGTTCCATTTAAGGGCCCAGATCAGTACGTTGAATTTCCTCTCGTTGATTTGATTAGGAGCCATTATCCCTCATTCAGTCCATCAGGTTTGCCATTGAGGAATGTTCCAGAGGTGGCGGTTGTTTTTTCCCCCAACACACACAAACATAGCTTTTCGTTCACCTGCCCGAGCAGCGTTGCGCGACCTGTCGCGGCGCCGGCAATTTATCCGTCGGGATCCTCCTAAAACATGAAGCGTGTGATGCACGCGCTGGTGCTCTATCAATCTCCCTCTGTCTCGCCCTGCCTCTCATCTGTCTCGTGTCCGATTTCACACTGCCGCTCGGCACACAGCGTACCTGCCTGCCTATTATCAGTTCCCCTCCACTCGCTTCAATCTGTCCATCTGTGTCCGCCTGTCCGAGCCCTGCCTCTGTTTCCATTCTCCGACGCTCTCCCCTCCTCTCCTCTACCCCCCCCCCCTATCTTCCCCCTCTCCTCTCCTCTCCTCTCCTCTCCTCTCCCCATCCAACTCAGCAGTCGTTATAAGAATATGAGGTTTCAGCTTTGTCTGTCTCGCTGGGGAAATATACGTTGGCCGTCTATTGCATTACTGTTTCTAAGCCGTGCATTAGGAGGTGATCATATTCCCCCCGGGGCGGTGGGAACTGGGGCGATGGGGAAGTAAACCATGACAGAGTTGTCTCCCCCAAATCCCACCCCGCTCACCCCCGAGTGCACTTATTCGTACGTACAGATTAGACGCGTCACCTTCGCACACTAGTCTAATACAGGAGGACATTTTGTGCGGTGCACACGTCTGGATTCTTTCGGTGCATTTTTATTCTGCTGTGCAGGAAGTGTACAAATCACCTGTGGGGAAATGCAAGTGTGTGTGTGTGTGTGTGATCGGTGTACCTTCGTGTGCTCTAGTCTGAAGGCAGGCTACAGCACCATGCAGTTTTCCCAGAGATACATGGCCAGGATAGCAGGCAGGTGCTGAGGCTGCATAGACATATAAAGGGGGCCTAGTCAATCACCTGCTATTGAGTGACTCTGTAATGGCTGGCCTGACCATCACACTCCCCGGAGAGCTGGTTTTGTTTTCCATTAAGACTGTCATTAGCTTGGCCATAGCGGGCGCAGCAAGGCATGACACAACCCCGTGTGTGTGTGTGTGTGTGTGTGTGTGTGTGTGTGTAGGGGGGGAATTGAGACAATCAGAGAGAGATTGAGAGGGCCAACTTTAACTTGAAGTGATGATACAATGGTCCATATAAGCAATATATGAGAGACTAACTCAGCCAACTGGTATTACTGTGTGGTGCAGGCAGAGTTAAAATAATATTGAACTGTACCTTCCATGAATAGATTATCTAGCTCATAAATAGTTGCTGTATCAAACCAAACAAATGTTGTTTATTGCATCTCATTTGGTGCAACAAGAAACAATTGAGTACAATTGTGTGTGTGTGTGTGCGTGTAGTCTGAGGTCATTTGGAGAAAGTAAGGACAGCCAGCATGCGTTAATGATGCCGTGGCCTGTATTTCTGTTTGCACCATTGTCGCTATGCTTGTTGTAAGGTCACCCGACATCCGCAGACCCCTAACGGGCCATTTGACGCCATCCCCGGCCACCAGCTCAGCAGCCCAGAGGGAGAGCCATTAGTTTTAATCAAGCTCCACTGAAATGGAGAGGCCTCTCCCATCTCCATAAAGATAATTACTAGAAATGTCAGGCACTAAGCGCTGCTTCTCTCCCCTCTACCACCATAACCCAGGAATAGTGATGGACTATGGCTCTGGACGTGTATCTTTATAAGAGGGCAAGGCAACGCGATTAGCTTGACTGGGACAATCAGTCAACGTTAGCTACAGACGGCGCTGTAACAGAATTAAATGCTGGTGCGAGTGTGATGCTTTGTATCATCCTTTTAAAAACCTTTTATGCTGCAATCATTCGATACACTTCAGAGTAATAGAGTGAAATTAAATAAGAGAATAATGGCCTCTTAAAATAATTTGGTGTGCGTGTGTTGTATAGTATGTACCGTAGCCTGCTGGAACACGGTATAGTACTTTGGGACTGCAATAGGAACTCTATTATACTGTATCAACCCCATAGTAAGTGTGCCGTTTTCATTTAAATGTATTTTAGTAAGCACAACAAAAATACATTCAAACCTTTCCAGAAGACCTTATTGTGATGCTCTTTGGTGTGTGTGCGTGTGTGTGAAACTACACACACACTCTAGCGTACCTTTTAGCAGTCTGGTTTGCATGTACAGTAACCTTCCAACAAACACACTGACTGATGACTCAGAAGACATTTTTTTTTAAATTCAGCCGTACACTTCCCATGGTACCCCGGGCTTTTGATCGATCCCTTGATGTATCCAACTCCAGCGACCCTGTCACCTGAACTTTGATTGATGGCTCTCTCTCTCAGCCCCAGCAGAGTGTAAAGAGAATGGATGAGTTGGCAGCCAGAGACTGACAACTACCGGGCAACTGCTCTCCCTGCTTTCAACTGTGCTTCTCTTAATGGAGGCTGTAATTGAATATTAGGTGCCTTTCTGGATGAAGGGGGCTAGGTCTACCATCCTGCAGTGACAGGCACCTGGCACTGTTTTGGGCATGCTTAAGGTTACGTACGTGCTTAAGGTTACTCAGTATTATAAGAGGAAACATAATATGCAGTGCCTATAAACCGACCCTGTGTGTCACGAAAGGCAACAAGCAAGTGAACTGTTATGGATCTATCATATTCTCCAGTACAAGTGTTCATTTGGAGCGGCCTACGTCCGAGATATCTAGAAATCGATATTGCCTTGCCATGCCTGTGGCTGCGCTAGGTGGGCCTAATTGAAATGTATGAGGGAGCCTGCTAAATGATCTGTGCAGGCTTGGGAGCCACGGTGATTGCAAACATATGGAACGGTTCCTTAGACAAGGGAAACATTTGCACAATGCTGCGAGAGAAATAGATGGAGAGAGACCAGTGGAGAGAGGGAGAAGAGATATCGCAAGGAACC
This sequence comes from Forbesichthys agassizii, assembly GCA_026546735.1. Lineage (NCBI taxonomy): Eukaryota > Metazoa > Chordata > Actinopteri > Percopsiformes > Amblyopsidae > Forbesichthys > Forbesichthys agassizii. The sequence goes on from JAODLL010040221.1 coordinate 13,907, forward strand.
GTATAGAGTGAATTAGGGTTGGGCCGATAGACGATGCCATCGTTCATCGCTGATGGCTGACAGGCATCGCAATGTTTTGCAGGCATCGTGATGCAATATCTAGTTAAACACTGCGTAATACGCTGTTTCTGAGGCTCGCTGAATGGCTGTGATAAGGACCTTACTTCTCTTCTTCCCATCTCTCTCTCAAACACACAGACACACACACACACACACGGCTTGGCTGTATCACACCATCACGCATTACGTTAGCATGATGCTAACGTAATGCTAACAGCAAGACGAAACAACTTCATAGTTCACTGCTCGTGCTCACTTTGCTGGGAGCATACGGTGACTACCGTGATGTGGTTTGTTGTTCACTAGCTGACGACAATCACCGTCTTTCCATCTTTTGCGCGAATTGGGCATATAAATCCTGCACACCACTTCAGAAGAGTCCTATTTCATTAGGTAGGCTTAAACTCGAAGTAGCTACTGACCATTTTTACTGACTACATTTGGCGATGCCGACGCCGTTATTACAGGTCAATATGACTAGACCAGACCAGGCATAAGGGTTAAGAGGAAAAGTAAGGAAACATGGTGGGTAGGGGAGAATGGGCATTCCTGCTTATAGCAATTTATCTATAAAGTTGCAGTAGCAGTTAATAGTCAATCACTTATTACAGCTACTTTTTTAAAAATAAATTAGGCTAAGGACAAATATATTTTGCGTGCAACCCCCCAACCCCCCCATTTTCATCGCCCATCACAATTTTCTGTATTCTGAATGCTTTCCAGCCATTTCTTCTATAACCGTCTCACAGTTCTGCATCTGTGTTGAGTAGGAAGGTATGACCTTTGGTCTGGACCCTGGCATATTATCACATTATCAGTCTATTATAAACATATGGCTGCACAGACACTGTGCACTAATTATTGTCATTCAGGGGAACCAGGTGTATTTTAGTTCGCAAGGCGTGGGCGGGTGACAGCCTTCCAGCTTCTCCTGTAAATAATGTTTGAATAGTCTAAACCCAGATGGAGTCTAATTTATTAATGACCCCGGGCCATGTCTGGAGCTGCAAGTCATTACAGGATAGGATGATACTGATATGTGTACATTATGTGTGTATTTATGCTGTTGCCTATAGGCAAAAGGTCGCCTTGTCTTTTCTGTTACAATGCCAACGTGAGCTCTATCTATTTTTATCTTTCTTTCTTTTCCTTCCTCAGAGTAACTATTCCTCCATCACTTACCTACTCTAATAAGCTATTGACATTTTGCTTAGTAATGACCGAGAGATGAATGGGTCTCCTTTGTCCACAGTGAGTAGAAGGGGCATGTTTCTAACCACATTGACAGGTAGACAGTGAGGCTCTCTGCTCTCTAATTGGTTGCTTTTATTTGGGTTATCCCTCATAGGTTAACTGTGCTGCAATCTTACGTGCACATTAAGTTGGCACTCTCCAGCATGCAATAATTAATGAGGGCCTTCATGAGCTCATCATATGCGAACCATCTAAAAATAATAATAATAATTTTATAAAAGCGACCAAAATGATTAATTACACAGTAAACCCCACAAAGCTATCAGAAACACATCACCATTAGATGTGGGTAGATACTGTATGTGCATGCCAAGATTTCTGTTAATTTAATTGGTAACTTTGTTTAGGTGTTATTTACGTCTTTATGCAAATATATGTGTTTTTTTTTCAACCACAAATCCTCATTGAAGTGCCCACATTTATTTAGAAAAATAAGGTGTATAGATAGTTTGGGAAATTATTTAGCAAAGCCTGTTATCTACGGAGTTAACAAAATGAGCTTAGTCTCTCTGTCTTAAAAACCTAAATTGATTTTAATGTAGTTTACCAGATTAACCCTCAAATTAGTAAAATTTCAATTAAGCAACTCCTGAGAAACAAGTGTGTGTGTCAGTCTTCTGCCACTGAGTATTTTACAAATTAAACTGTAATCCTATGAAACTACAGTATACAATCCTTTATTTTTTCATCCAGTCAATGTATTGGCACAGACAGAAAAAATAAGTTGAGGATAGAACATAAAATGTGAAAACGTGATTACACTGTAAGCAGAACCTCAACGTCAATGGGTGTCAATGGGCTCATGCACGGCTGCAAGCACGGCCATTGAATTTTTATCTTTACTCATTCTTACCTTGACTTGTAACGCTCTTTAAGTCAGTATACACAGTGGCATTCTTTCCATTCATTCTGAGGATGGATTAATACAGTACACGTTCTCCCACCAAAGTCAAATATGATATCATACAGTGGTAGTGGTTAGCAACCTAGATATAAAGAGCGGTCCTAGTTGCCGCATATCACAGTTATTCCAGTGTGACCCTCCATTTTTGCTTTTGAAAATACAAAGGGCAGCTTGCAACTTAAAAACTAAAAAAAAATGTTTATTGCCATTTCCGACATTTGCAGCGGCTTCACAGTATGCATTCATCGGTGTGAAAACCGCCTGCGTTTGTGAGCAAGTCAACCCAGCCAAGTGTGTCATGGTTGCTCTAATCCATTTGTTTAAATACATCTGACATGTTCATTAAGACACTAAGCCTGACATTTTTCTCCCTTCTCTCTCAATCCTTCTGCAGAAAAGCTGCTTTTCTTACTGCGTTGAGACGGTAATTACCACGCAGTCAAATGAGGAGGAGGGTGGGGTGTATGTCTGTGGCCGCCTGCCAGCCCACGCTCCACAGTACAGTGTGGAGCGTGGCGACAGTGCGGGCCACAGTCAGGCGTACGCACGCCACTGCCTCCCTGAGTTAATAGCCATCTTCTCATGACGGACCATGTCATGTCAACAGACTCTGTCACAAGACAATGCTTGTTGTGGGCTGAGGCGTGGAATTGCTTAGCCCTAAATGCAGCAAATTCCCCGGGATTGTGTTTCAGATGATTCGCAGAGGCTAAGATAGTTCAGACACAAGGTATATCGGGTTGGACTGAGGGTAACAGTATCGTGCTTTTCCAGCGATAACAAAACCCATCTTGGGTTCTACCGCTGATAGTCTCTGTCACTGACAAAAGGGAAGAGTAAAATAAATCAGACGGGCTCTATAAAGCTATGCCCTCTACGCTGGAGTGAAAAACAGAGATCTCCACCGTTTCTCCACCCCGCCAGGGTTAGAGACCGGCTGCCCGCTCTTGCCCGCGCTCACTCGGGCGCGGGCACCGCCAAGTTGGCACGCGGCCCGGGGCTCCACGCCAGTGCCAGCGCCGAACCATCTCAGCTCGGCTCCATTATTGCCATGATCTGGGTCGGCAAGAGTATTACACGGCCACCTGGAGGGTAGCGAACACCTGGACGAAGCTTAACACCCGGCTCAGCCATAACGCCGGGGGTGTGTTCCCTGCCAGCGTCGGCTGCCTCTCTCCTCATTATGGGCTACGCAATCACACTGGCTTGTAGTGTTGAGCCACAATAGAAAAGACACTGTGAACTCCATAGCCATATCTGCCTTCCGGCAGCTGAGAAATGCTGCCTTGTGGGATACACAGCATGTTAAAGCGAAGGCTTAACTCCTGTGTGTAATTTGGTGAATGTTTAGTGCAAAGCAGCCTCCGTTGCGCTTTATCCCGCGTGGGCGTCATTGTGGAGCGGTTACGGAACAGGTGGCGCGTTGTGTTCTAATGTTATATGTAGAATGGTTATGCAATGCGAAAACACTACACGTAGCTTCTTTTTCTGAATCGCTTGACGATTGGTTTTAGTTTCACACGTTGAGCGGTATAAAGACAGTTTAGCTGTGCATTCACTACCTCTACTCTAACACGTTTCCTATGCAATTTGTCTTTTATTTGCTATTAAATCACAGGCCTGCTGGTTTTCCATTCAATGCTCCATGCAGCGTCGGAGGTATATATTAGTGTTGACTTTGTGTCGTTGAGCGTTAGCACTTTTATTTATATATTACCCCTACCTGTCTCACCTGTGACATACAGTATTTGTGGCTAAAGAAACTATTTGAGCATTAGAAGAGTTATATTTTACAGGTGTACATCTCCCAGATGACAACTGGCGCAGATATGTCACCGTCATTTATACTGATTATATTTATCAAGACAAGGTCTACAATGTAGTGGAGTATATTTATGACACAATGCTGTAGTGCTTTTATGTAATCATATTTCTCACAACTCGGACGGCTGCATTTATTACACGGCGGTGCAGAGAGCGTCTGTGCTGTAAGTGGCAAGGCGCTAGACTCTTTTGTGACATCACACAATAGTCCAGACTGGTCGGCTGGTTGACTCTCACCGACGGGCGAGAGACGGTATTTAGACGAGCGCGGGCGAAAACGCCTCGAGGCTGTTAAAACGAACATTTGTGGATATTAACATCTAAGATCCAATCAAAGATCCCATGAAAGGCATTCCATTCATTGTCTTTCCCAGCTAAGTGCCGAGACAACCACGCTGTGATGTCACTGCTGACAGTGACAGGACACACTGTATTTGTGTGGAAACGCATGCAAACAGCACAGAAACTAACGCTCTCCACAACAAGATGGGATGGCAGCGGATTGTAGACGCAGTGAAGCACACGCGTGTGTGTGTGTGTGTGCGTGCGCGTGCGTGTGCATGCAGAATCAAAGCCTGGGGCCGAGTCCGTCAGGAAGAGATGGTCCACAGCTCGTGTGTGCTTGCGCAACCAATCAGTGGCTTTAATGAGACTATTAGGTGAAAGCATTCCCCAGAAGGCTGATCCCACTGCCTCGATAAACCATGTTATTTACCTGCCTTGTTTGCTGAAAATGCAACACTTGTTAATTAAAGGACGGGGCTCCTTGTCTGTTGTTGGCTGGACGTGGTGTGTGCATGTGTGTGTGCACGCGTGTGGGGAGGGGATGGGGGTACCTGAGAGGTGGAATGTAGGGAAAAAAAAGTCCATTTGATTATCTGACGAGCACTCTGTCATTGTGTGATAAGAAAAGAACCTCTAGCTTATTGCTGTAATAAATAGAACATGAGCTATGAAAGATCACAGCCTGCCTGTTCACACACGGCAATATGATACAATATTGAGAGTGCCAAAGTTCATAAAATAAAATCTATATTCATATATTCAAGTTTGTTATATATCCCATATTACCGTAAGGGTGTCCCTGTATATCCTGTTGCCCCCCCTTCCTTGCCTTGCATAAGCCAACAATGGCCTCTTTATCCCTGAACTGCACCACCCGGCCCTGTAGATCCAATAACACTGCGTTGACTGAGCAAGCAGGCTGCATAAAACACTATAGCCCCCATCCACATGTTCATATTCAATATTCCACATCACACCGGTGCCTCGTAACTGAAAACGCTGTGAAATAAGAGACCCTAATGCCCATATTACATTCGTCAGGCTTTGAGGAGTGTAATTCTTATGTAAGCAAGCTGAGTGATAATGGCGGGCTCTGACGTTTCGTGAGATGAAAGGGAGACAGCACACGCACGCACACACTCACGCACACGCACACACACGCACACAGACAGAGAGTTGAGGCATACTGTAATATCTTCATGCACGTTTAACCAGAGAGTTGGCATCAGTTAAACAACCAGAGGGTGTTGACATCAGTGCTCAGTGCACCAGCAGTGACACACCGGTGTGACAGGGGAAAGACACACATATTTCTAATGCTGTATTTTGGCAAGAATCTAGCGATACAATACAAATCACGATGCAGGGGCCGCGATTCAATATGTTACTGTATATGCGATACTGTAAGCAAGGCAATATATTGTAATTTCTAATTTGTGGAAATCTGTTGAATAGCAATGTTAAAAAATAACAGACACTTATGTAAACTTGCTCAGGGACTGCAGATGGAAATTAGCTTAAAGCTGAATCTGGTGACAAGCATCTTTCCTCTTTTTTGAGGTTAAATAATGTAAGTAAAACAAAAAACAAAAAGTCAATCCAGTGTTTATAGAATCGATACAGTATCGCATAACGTAATTGCGATACTCGGGTGTATCAATATTTTCTTACAGCCCTACACTCTTCCACACATTACTAACATGAGCATGGCCATGCAAGATAAATGTATGCCTACATTTGTGTCTATGTCACACACACACACACACACACACACACACACACACACACATAGACACACATTCACTGAGGTCTCTGATCTCACCGGGAACAATATCCTGTCTCAGTGGAGGCAAAGTGGAGTGGAGCAGATGGCGTCACGATGATTGAAGCCATCTACAAAAGGTTCCCACAACGTCCCTCTTTCCTTTATCTTACTCTCTCTTCTCCTTTTTTTAAGGCTTTATTCACAAGATTCCACTCCATCAAAAATGGATTATATGCTTATAATTGAGAGAGCGAGAGATAATTATCTGGTGCATAACGCAGCGTTCATAATGCAGAAACGATGCCCCCCCACACACACACACACACACCCCTGAAGCGACCGCACACGCGCAACGTGTTACGAGATCCAGCGTAGCATTTCTTTTATTATATCACTTTACTTGCACAATATACGTTATTTGTGTTAATATACATGGGACGGGCACACACACAGCAACACACACACACAGGCGTACACAAACGCGCGCACACACACATCATGGTTGTATTTTGCATGATATTCATAGAGCAGGTATTCTTTTACCATTAGACTGCTCGGCCAGGGTTCTGCCGACGCCCGACCTTAATCCGTGGTCCTCCTCTTCCCTCTCTGCCTCGACCCCATCCTCACCAGTAACACCAGTGCCAGCTGTTCAGCACCAGTCATGTACATGAGGCAGTTAGCTGACCAAAAGGCACACACAGGTTTTCATTAAAGGTGTTGATTAGTGTCAAAGGCAGAATGCAGAAGGAGAAATCTGCAGACAGCTTTCACTACACACTTCTGCTTTGAGGCATAGCTATGGCAGTGTGTGGGATGTGTGTGTGTGTGTGTGTGTGCGTTTTGAGGTATGTTTCGGTGTGTGTGTGTGGGCTGCTGATGTGCAATTCATATGTGCGCATGTCTCTGTTATTTAACATGATCAGCCCGTGTCCATATATTAATATAGCAGTCTGTGTGCGTTGCATCCCAACCACGCGTGTCTACCCACAGGGAGATCATTAATGCATAATACATAGCTCCACATTCCCGACTATAGTGGCAATAATGCCAGCGTTGTGAGTTCATGAAGAGGAGATCGGGTGTAGGAGAGAGGCATTACAGGGCATAAACACTGCAACTGATATTGCATTTTGTAGTGAGAAGAAACTGGCATTAAGCTGACAGCGAGTGAAGATAATGGAAAAGACGGCGACAGTGGCAATGCTAATCGGCGTTTTGTTCCGAGCGTTAGCATGGCTCAAGGAGATAACGAGTTGTCTGAAATTAAATGGCGGCTCAAGTCATTCTGAACGTCCCACGTGGAGACAAAAAAGGTCTCTAAATGGGCGTGCGAACGTTAGCTCTATCCTGCTGACACGGCTCAGGACTGTTACCTGTTCGCGAGTAACGGCAGCATTGTGAATTCATCGGTGTATACCTACAGGCAATATAGATAATTGTTCAAGCTAAGAAATCCTAACGATAAGTAGACTGGGTTTTTGTTCAGCAGCGTAGGTAGAATTGTTAATCAAGCCACAGGTATTTTTAGTAAACTACAGTTCTAATTATACTCGGGATTGGTAGATGAAAAATCGTGCGCTTGTGTAGGATCGTGTTCTGGATCGACTTCAACCTTTAGATGAGGCTGAGCAATATATAGATAGCGGTCCAATGGCGTCCTTGGCAGTAGCTCCATCCCGCTACCCCTGTTCAAGCGTCTTGAGGCTTACCCACACATTTCTGCCTGTGTCAGAAATTGCATCATCTCCCCCACCACTTTCCCCCGGCCTCTCCCACACGCACGCACACAGATGGCAGTAGGGTCGGACCGCTTTAATTAATTTTTCAAACGGAGCCACATTGGCAATATTAATAGGAGCTGCAGAATCTACTGTAAACACGCCTGACACGGGAGTCATTGCTCGTGCGCAGGCTATATGTGTGTGCACGCATCAACATAACCATACTGTACGCACAATCAGTGAAATTACATTTAATTTTTTAATTTTTATCAACATAAAAACCCAAGTGCGTCGAAAGAGAAAATGGCGCAGGCAGCCCAGCGTAATTACCTGGGGACTGACAGGCAGAGTGGGCACCTGGCCTGAAGGTCAAAGGTCGAGTTTAATGACGGGCGTGCATATGGCAGGCCGCAGGGCCGCCATGTGAAGTGTGAAAAAAAAACCCAGATGAGCGCCGCTCTTGCTGCTCCATCTGTCCCACGGTAATGACTGCACCTGGCATCACCTGGGCCCCACCCCAGGTACGCTGCCCCCCCCACCTTCCAGGTTGTCCCGCGACGAGCTACGCTCTCCGAGGGAGGCACAATTAAAAAGCAATCAGCAACTGGCAGTTTCGTCGTGCGCCCATTAAACGATCTCTTCGAGTGTGAGATGTGAAGCTGTAGCGTTTCGAGGGTGGGTGTGTGTGTGTGTGTGGAGAGGGTGGGGGGTTGACCGAGGCTCCACCGGTTGTGGAGGACACACAGTGAAGCCTTCAGGTGTGTCCTACCACCCGTGCCATGCTAATTGCTCCCCCTGAAGACACACGCGTCTCCACTCAGACCACCTCAGTGGTTGGCTGCCCCCGAAGGAGCCACTCCAACATATGGGTGCCAAGCAACATATGGAGGCCAGCAAAGGGGGGGACCCCTTCTCTTCACAAGGTCCACATGTGAAAGTGCAGGCGGCTGCCGCGCAGCCAGAGGCATCAGAGCCGCAGCTTCCCTGCGCTTGATATTTCACCCACTCCGTTCCCTCTGTTCTCTCTCTCTCTCTCTCTCTCTCTCTCTCTCTCTCTCTGTCTCTCGCTCTCTCTCTCTCTCTCTCCCCTACTTCTCCTCCTCCTCCTCCCGCTCCCCAGGCGAGAGTCTTTACGGCTCCGCCACACTGTTGAACGCAAGGTCACATTTCAGCTAAGAGGCGGCCAGCCTCTGATTTCACCCCCTTTCTGATCGCTCATCAAAGCCTGCCTGGCAGAATATATTAAAACGCTGCATTAAAAAAAAAATCTTCATAGCTATATATATATTTATATATTTATATATCACTTTGCTGCTATAATAGGACAGCTCAGCCCCTAGGAAGACACGGGCAGTCAGGATGGGTTTGATTTTATTCACGTGCACATGTTGCCATAGCACCTGTAATGTCTTTGCTCTAATATGCTCGTGATGAGATGCAACTCAATTTGATAGCTTTACAGTAAGACGGTAAACATGTGTTATCATCTCATTCAAGTGAGGCTGTGTACTAAACAACACAACCGTTTTATTACATTTATACCAAGGATGATTTATTCATGCCAGACATCTAATTCCTAGCCTGACACACCCTCCATCTCACCGATTTTAAGGTCAGAGACTCCGCAAAATAAAAATTGATAAAAATGCAACGCCACAAAGCTATCTTCACACCCAGGATATTGAGGTGAAATATTACCACTATAATCTGACCCTGGAAACACCATCATATGCATTCAGATGAACACGGTAGCCGTGATTGAGGTGTAACAGCTACAATGATGCCGTTTATTTAATTTGCAAGTCGGAGACAGCTGCGTGCGCTAGCGAACATCTGCTGCAGTGTTAGCATAAGCGCACCTCGTTGCCGTACTGTCACGCGCCAATGGCGGCCCGCTAGCTGGACTGGGCTGACTCTGACAAATGTCTGATGAAGTTTGGATTTAACCGCTCCTCATCTGGCTGTCACTCGCTATGTAGTTATTTACACTTCAAACTGAAGAATGATTAAAACATAGTTGACAATGTGGGGTGTTTTTTCCTTCTTTTTTCCGTCAGTGAACAGCCTTAACTAATTCCCCAGAACTGCTTTTGCAAATCTGCTTCCCCTAAATTTCTAGATGCTTCTCTACAGTCTGTGCGCGTCGAGGCCATCTGCGACTGCCATTGGTGTCTCCCCCCATCCCCCCCTTCTTTCACTCACCGTTAATTTGTCTAGGAGAAATAATCTTTACATCAGTTGAGACGGGAGGAGGCGTACCATCGCTGCACCAACGGTTAATAACAGGTGCAACAGTCTCCTCCTCAATGATGCTTTATCAGTTCTCTACCATCTCCATTTAGGCCTTATACATTTACCTGGAGCTGGGCCAGACATTTCTAGGTAATACGCAGCACAGTGTAAATAGCATCTGCTCCCATTCCACGCCGGTGAATAGGTTAAACGGCGCCTGTTTTGGCCGCGGCCTAAATTGAACAACTGGCTCCAGAGGTTTCGGATTTCTTCTGTTCCACATGTCCAGCCTGACTCCTTTTGGCTTCCAATTAGTGGGCACTCAGTCCTGCAGCCTGCCACGGCACGGATTGTGATTTGTATGTGCTGGTGTGTGTGTGTGTGTGTGTGTTTGTGTGTGTGTGTGTGTGTGTGTGTGTGTGTGTGTGTGCCTGCGCATGTTCACCCATGCCTACACGAGCAGGAGAAAAGGCCGACAAGTGCACAAAAATGGTTGACCCAGTGATGAACTGGAATGAAGTGTGCGGTTGATGGAGAATACGTGCCGCCTGTTGCTGTTGGTAATCTGATTAATAAAGCAGGTCTGTCGCCGCTGGCCTGAATAGCATTGCATATTTCATCTGTGATTTGATATGTTTATTAATCAAGCAACATTTATTTGAATAGTCCTTAATTACAGGTGCAACTCTCAAAAGGCTTTTAAGCACTTCAGACATGAAAACAGTATTAATTAGTAAATTAAGATATAAATCAGTGCATTTCATAGGAGAATGAGCTTTCTAGACAATTGCAAAATATTTTCTGTCCGGACTAATGATTTGTCAGGACAAATGTACACTGAAGACGTTACAGTATACATATTGTAAGACAGGACCTTTGTCTAACGAGTGGATTGGTGTGTCTCTGCAGCCATAGAGGTCACAGAGGATATTTTTTTTTAAAAGATAGATGATACAAGCAAGTCAAGATCACTCCCAATGCATTCACAACCAAGGGAAAGTGGTTTTCTTCAAGTATAATATATCCTCATAAGGTTTCAGTGTTAGTCACTAGCATATTTCAAAAATAAGGGGAGGGTATATATTTTAATGTAGGTAAACCATCTAGAAAATACATCTATACATATATTTCATGCTCTATACTATATTCCTTACTTTAACATTTCCCACATATTCCATATGCATACCTAAATACTACAGTTCATACAAGCTACACATTTCAGTGAAACCATAGCACTGCACAATACATACGACTGAACTGTGGTATGACTACAACCATGGCAGCATATAGTAGCCCTATTCAACATCCACCATGACCACTCCAAACATCCTCAAATCCCTATTGTCAATACAGAAAGGACGACACAAGTTATGTATTTCTTAGCATTTTGTCTTGTCAAAAGTTGCGTTGCTGGTTCTACGCAGCATAACTAAGACCCCTAAAGAAGCTTATCTGCTTAAAACAGAGTGTGAGCGAGGGTGAAAAATGTGTCTTCCCCTTCAATATCGCTCCTGGTTGACTATGTGGGTTTATTCATGGCACCAGAGCTTTGGGCTTTTCCTCCAGAGTCCCCCGCCCACCATCCATGCTATTGGCTAATCCACTTAGGCTCACACTAGCTCTGCCTGGGTGGATCGGCTAGAAGCCAAAAGTTCAATCCTAGCCCTGGAAGACCCATTTTAGTTTAAAAAAAAACATCACTTAGCGCTCCAAAAAACACATTTGTATTTTGATTTTTAAGACTACATTTACATAGCCAATAGGTTATATTGTCTTGCCATTGATAGTAAATGTGTGTTTTTTTAAAAGTAACATTTGTAAATGTGTATATTGGAGAGCTAAGTGACGTTGTAATTTTACAACAATGGGTGTTACAGGGCTAGGCTACAAAGAGACAAATCAATAATTCACTAAATTGTAAAAAATAACATTACAAATACAAAAGCTATTCAATTTAAGCACACACGCATACAGTATATATACAAATAATAAACACATTTTTCCAATTGCATTGTAATAAATATTTAAATTGTATTTTCTGGTGCAATTCACCAGCAGCCGGTAATTTCCTACTTGCTAAAGTCTTCCTTTATCTCAGTCACAAAATACTGTGGGTATAAAAATATATATTCTCTCTGGTGTTCTTTAGTGTGCGCATCCTTTTATATTTGTTACATTTGTTTAATATTTGTAAAATCGAGACATTGAATATGGTGATATATCAAAAAGTCTTTAATTACACTTAACAGCAACTAAACGGTCATGGCAAACATGTAAAACATGACTACTCTGTAATGTACAGTCATGGGGTATTGGGAGTCACATTTATAGATGTTTCCCTTATCTATACCTTGTACTGTATCTATTAATGTGTCACATATCAAAACATATTGGCACTTTCTCAACAGCCTTTTGAGCAGTTTTGCACAGCTTATGCCATGCAGACAAAGCCCAGGTGCATCTAGGTACTTGAAGTTGGTCAGGTCGAGCTATCGCCCTCCCCTGGGGCACATTTTCCAACCACGGAATCTCAGGGTCTTCAGCTGAGCTCTGTTTAACAGCACACCAGTGAGAGGAGAGAGAGAGAGAGAGAGAGAGAGAGAGAGAGAGAGAGAGAGAGAGATGGTGTCTGTGTGTCAGTAATGAAGATGCCGACACAAATGATTGAATCCCTTTTTTCCCTCTACTAACTCTCTAAAAAATAGATTTGTTCCCACGTGCAAACTTGATATTATAATCACGTCCTACCAACGTTGCTCCTCAGAGGTTCACAGCGCTCCTCAAACACACACACACGAACGCACACGCACACAAGCACATGCACACACCATAAAATGCAAATGAACGCAGAGGGGGGAAAAAATAAAAGAGATCAGTGGCGATAAATCATATCACTTGCAAATTATGCTTAGCAACACGACTTGACTGCACTGTAAGCAACAGCACCTCAGAATAACTCCTGAGTCCACTGTTTCCTTCACGCGACAGTCCAGTTATTGTCTGTACGCTCCATTTTCTCTGTTTTATTGCAACATTTACAAGAAAGCAAAACTGTACTTTTTAGAGCACACTCGTAGCGGGACTAGTTTCAGCGTTAAAAAAAAAAAAGACTGCCATAATTGAAATATATATCTCTCGCCATGCCCCAGGAGCTGCTGCGGTGAAGCAGGGGTGATGCTTGGCTCCCGCAGTATCCCTCTCCATAAATCTTGGGAGATGTGAACGTCAGGGAGCAGCGACAGCAATGGGGATGTAGCTAAACGTTGTGGTGTGTTTTGCTTTTTCCGTTTTCAGCTCACATGTTTATGTGTGGCGGGGGCCACCCTAAGGTCTTTGTAAGAGTGCTGGACCGCCGTTTTATTATGCTCTCAGAGGCCGACACACTGGCTGTCCAAATAACAAGCTCTGGGAGACTTTTCAGAGGTCGAAGCACCGAGGGTTAGAGATGTGGGAAGGCTCCTAAATTACCTCCAAGACAAACACACAGACCTGCGTGTGTGCGTGTGCGTGAGTGTGTGTCAACGTATTTACATCCCTGCATTACACTGGCGGAGAAGAGGAGCACCGCTTCCTTGTCAGTAATGGACGAGCCTGTTGCGCTACACTCCCATCTTTGTTCTTCTTGACAAAATAAAAAGAGTGGCGCACATATTAATCAAGAGCTGTGCAAACTTGGGATCTCTGCGTAGTCGGCCTCATACGTTTCATGTCCACCTATTAATAAATTATGTCCCCAGCTTGACAGGAACTATATTCTTAACCCCTACCCCACCACCACCACCACCACCACCACACACACCCAGTCGGCACAATGCTGGGACGCCTTCATTTTTCAGGGGAGCCGGTGACAGCCACAGCTTGCATTGAAGTTAAGCTCGCTGTACATTTTAAATTACTGACGTTTTCTTTTCTCTCTCTCTCTCTTTCTTCAAACCCCCCCACCCATCTTCCCTCCCCTCCTCTGCTCCCCCATGACCCTCTTACAGATGTGGCCAGCTCTCCCACGCTAGGTAAGGCTCATTTGTGGGTTTCATAACACTTTATCCACAGCGACAGTGACTTTTTGCACAGTGCAGCTGGGAATGATGGGAAGTTCATAAAGGCAGGAGGGAGGGGGCGGGGGGGGGGGGGAGTGGGTACTTAGAAGTCATAGCCTGTAGCCTATCCCCACACCTGCGCACGCCGGCAAACATCGCTAGCTTCTTTTTGGCTCCAATTTAAAAAGGCATTCACATTTGAATGAAAGCATCCCAGATTGTTCAAAGCACACACCGGTGGTGTGTGCCGAAACAGGCGGCAGGTTGCCTCGTCCCGCGGTTATTTGAGAACAGCTCTCACGACACGTTCGGAGCACCTGCTGTCATAATTCAGTGTTCTGACCTGCAGCTACACACACAGACAGACAGACAGACAGACAGACAGAGCCCAGGACTGCGTGGCCTACAGGGAGATCTAATGTGCTGTTACAAGCAGCTCTCGGCCATTTACGGGACGCAGGTATTGAACTCCTTACAGGGATACTTCACCATGATATGAAAATGAGTGTATCAGTTACTCAGCTGACAGCGCGGCATGCTTGGAGAAAACAGTGTGCACTGCACGCCTCTGCAGAGAATTATCTGCGAGGACACGGGATACGCTAATTATAGGTTTTGGGCGGAGTGCTCCTTTAAAGGACTATAATTTTACACATGCCTTAAATCTTTTCCCGCGCAATTAATTGAACCACAGACATGCCCTAGTTTATTTATTAGGACACAGTTGCTACTCTCTGCTCCTCTGAACAAAGCAGGAACTTTTCCAGGCTGTTTGCCTGAGCGCTGTCGCGGTAGAGGTCAACCCCATGATTTAATCCACACTAGCAGGGCCCTTAGATCGGGACAGTGGGAGCTTTCAACACCCCCGACAGCTCCCGGCACCTGCGTGTATAGCACAAACCAACAGCTCTGCTTCAATAGGTGACAGACACATAGGGAGAGTGTCATTAAATATACAGCGCACCAGCTTTACCTTGGCAATGGTTGCCAGCCCGTTGTCTTGACACTTAGTGCTTGCACTCTGCAAACTATGCGCATGACCGCTCATGGGACAGCGCCGCCTCATAGTGTAATTGAAAGCCCAGTGCCACGACATCACTGCCGCTACTGTTTGGCTACCAGGCGGAGCATCTGCGATCAGCTCTGGTCGACGGCGGAAAGAGGAGATGGGGGGGGGGGGAGCGCTAGAGCCGAGAGAGTCAGCGCCGGCTGAGTGCTGGGAAGCTGGATACCCTGGCTATCCGTGAATAATAAGTACCCATGGGAGCGTGCCAGCTGGACATTTGCTGTGAGCCTAGCCGGAGAGGGAGAAAGCTGTCAAACACCACGGCAGGCATCTGTGGAGGTGCGGCGCAGGTTCACATCCACGGCTCTGGGCACGCATGGCACGAGTGCTGCACGCATGGGAGCCTGGGCCAGTACATTACTCTCAAACACATCTACACCGCTGGATGAGTTCCCTGCGCTTCAAGGGCAGCGGTCACATCACAGACCTCTGTTTTTAGAGAAAACAATACATGATGGCTGGGGGTTACTTTGCAACAGACCGCTTTTGACGGTTCCTGTTCGTTGTGGAAACTAGGGGTGCGCAATATTGATAAAATGGGATATTGCGATATTGATCATGAAAACTGCAATATTGATATTAATGTCGATATTTTTAAACATACAAAGGTTACGGGAAAATGCATCAACATATCAAAAAAATCAAAGTCAGTCAAAATCAAACACAACTAAGCCAAACGACAAATGGACGCGTCCCTCCACAAAATAAATGCAATATTGCACTTCCCGCAACATTTTCGATATGATATTGCACACCGTGCTATTGCCATAACAACACTGAGTCGATATATTGTGCACCCCTAGTGGAAACTCAAGTTATTGTCCGTCGTTTTCAAGGAGACTGTTCCAATTACCACACTTCAGACATCTCGCGGCCGTTAGAATAGCTCTAATCTTCATACTTTCATTCTGAAGTTCTGCTGATGTGAGGCAGCTGATACTGATTCAACTTTTCCCTTCCCTGTCCTAGCCGGTGTAGTTGCACTCAAACACTGCATACGTCTACTGCACCTCCCTGCACCACGTCCCGAACTCCCTCTTACCCATCTCTCGCAGTTTGGCATTGAGAACTTTTTGCCTTCCTCCCCATACAGAGAACAGCAGGTTGACAGTGTGCCTCTGCTATGCTGAGGCTCAGTCTCTTAAATTGGAGAGGAAACGCAATTTGTACCGCACACACCCCATACCCACCCTTAACAGCGCCGGTGTTCCGTGCTCTGCATGCGTGCCGACACCAAGCTACTGTACATAGGCAAGGAATGGCAATCAGCTCATTATGTTCCATGGGGCAGGAGGATTTCAGAGTGTGTGAGAGAGAGAGAGAGAGAGAGAGGGGGAGGAAGCAGGGGGTGGGGGATCACCCTACATCCATGAGCATTGAAAATGGGACCTCTGTTCCTTTAGACAAGCTGTGTGCACCAGTTATTATTGTATTGTGTCTGGCGGGCTTCCTGTCCGATGGGAACTAAGCCACACTTGATCAGCGATATGACAGTGAAGACATTGGCTGGCTGCTCGGCTAAAGCAAAGAGGAGATCTTTGCGCGGCCAGAATAATGGAATGAGCATTTTGTTAGCGCGTGCGCGTGTGTGCCTGTGCGTTTGTGTGGGTGTGTGTGTGTGTGTGCTGATTTCATTTCAAGTGTTTTGGATCTATTTGTCGCCCAGAAGGCAAGGCCAGTGTTTGTCTCTACCAGCGTACTGATCTGAAGTGACCAGCTGGGCCCGGCTTACAAAAATAACAGCAGAAAATAGCAGCAAAAGACTCTAGAGAATTGTCCAAAACATGCTGGAATGTTTTCATTCTGGATTATGTAAAAATAGGCCGCCGCAAATAAAGTGCTCATATTCAGTACATGCTGTAAAACGAGGTGTGTTTGTATGTGTTTGAGTGTTTGTGCATGTGTGTGCGTTTGTTTGTGTGTGCAAAGACGTTGTACTGTACTCTGGCTAAATGCTGCTTCTAATATGGAATAACATTGTCCTTGACTGTAGGAGGTAATTATAGTGTTTCCTTTATAAGAGATGTACCCTCTGTTTAACAGGGGCCATTTTGCTAATGGTAAGTTGGTAAGTCAAGCATGCTGCAGAACCTGCTGCTGTTGTCAAATGGTCAACTTCATATTACAGTTTCAGTGTCATATTTTAGGATTTTAAACTTTTCAAACCAATTGCTCCCCTCCACACTCCTCACTCGATAAATCCTCCATCTGCTTCAAATGTAGTGCAGTTCATGTCCGACACTGGTAGTAGTATTGTAGACTTCTAGTAGAAATTCAATAAGAAAGTGATATAGTATAGTGTTTTAGTGAAATTAAATATTCACAACTATCTGCTTGTTAAGTTGCTCTAATAAATGGGAAATGCCATATTACTGCATGTCTGAATACAGTCTATGAGTTGGATTAGATTTGAGTGACATATTCACATTTAGCATTGCCACTGAGAAATCTTGAGCGAACTGCATACATTGCATTATGTTAGCAGCGTAATATCTTGTCCCTCACTGATGTCTGACATGCCTGAAGAAAATCAAGAATCTTTATAGTAATGTCACCTCAAAATAAGTTATGCTAAGTACGTACAGATTCTGCAACATTTTTTAATATATTACATCAGCAATTCATGACACAATGACAGGTTTAGTCATTTAGTTTGGAAATAGAAACACTGTACACCACAATGGAACACCCACATAATATAGACTCAGACACACGGCTGCATAAACCAGCTGATTCTTATAGTCTTGGACACACCTATCCCTTCAAAAGAGACTGCTACGTATAACAGATGGCCCGTCCTTAACTTGATCAACAGCGGCGGTGTCACAAGCAAACACGACAAGCTGCTCTAGAGCCCACAAGAAGTGCAGTGTCCATCAGTAGCTAGCCGCATATGGTAGAGGCACATTATTCTATCTCCCTTCTCCTGACTATCACCTCTTGAAAATGCTAACTGCAGCCAAGCCTCACATCTAAACTTCACAGGGTGGAGAACAAGGGAGGCAACTTGGCGTATGAGCTGAGATCTCATGTCTCAACGTTGTTTTCTTTTTCTTTTTCCAAAATTTGAATTTGTTTACTTTTTTCCTATTTGTTTTCTTGAGTGTTATTCCAAGGCAAATTATAATTATTTCAGTACTGTATCATGTGTTGAGGAGACACATTGTGGGGCTTGGCAGATTGACTAAATAGTGCTACACTTTCTAGTTGGCAGAGACTTGACATTGACATTGGCCTAGCTGGTTGATGTTGGCGAGAAGGAATACGACATGGCAATGTTGATGTATAGGAAGCAAGCCTATAAGAATTACTAATGCACCCAAAAGCCATATCTGTCTTTTCTTATTTCTGCATACCTGTATTGATTTAGAGCTGACATTCGCCTTTTGTCCAAATGCTAGGACAGTTTGTTACAGTACCCCAAAGCTGATGTGCCCTTGGAGTGTTGCATATCAGCTGTGTTTCCAGTAATTACCACACTGGGCTGATGTTATTATGAGCATGTCATAAAGTATTCTCCTGGTCGCTAGCGATAGCCTTCTTTGGAGGAACGGCAAGTCTACAGGACAAGTGATACCTTGCCACCAGGCACGCTCCCACCCCTGTATCTTACACAAACTGCATTCATTCCTAATTTAGACTCATTCTTTTCCAGAGGAGCCATAAGCGGCTTTATTAATCATCTCTGCTATTATCATTTCACTCTTTCCTTTTTGCATTTGGTTTCCTTTTATGTTTCTCTGTGCCTGAGGGGCAATACTCATTGGAAACCCCTGAAGTGTCAGAGCGCGTAACCCATTCGGACCCCTGTAGCTCACTTCTCCTCCATTGTTGTTACTGTGTTGATGTGCCTCTAATTAGCGGCAGTAATTAGCTCGCTCTTCAGAAATATGATTTCCCATTGTATCTGCGTGGCTCGGTCATTAAAGGAACAAAGGCCTGCAAGTGGCTGACACAATAGGCCCATCTGATTAAACGGATTAAACCATAAAATAATGTTAATAGCACTTAAATGTAAATTGTGCAATGTATTTTATTGTGCATCGCCATTGTCACTGCGCTTTCTAATTTCCTGTGGAAGACAACTGCTTAGCTGTGTTGCTTTGTGGGAGTACCTTAGGCAGTGATACCCAACTTGTTTTGACCCTTGACGGTCTCCAAAGGTTAGTCACACAGACAGTAAACCAAGACAGTATAACCAACCAATCATAAACAACATGGAACATGTGTACTGTACATTGAGACTTTCATACTGTAGCAGCTGCAACGATTGTGACCCTGCGTGTTATAAATGTTTCACATTCTACTGTAAGCAATCAACGGGGATGTCAGTTCCACATGGACAACAGCAGCATTTATTCTGGCAGGACATTTAAGCGGGTTGAAGGCCACTGGACAGGATCCACGGTCTTGCTGTCTGAAGGTCAAGTGTCAGAGGTCGGTGTGTGGCCAATCCATCTGCTACGCTGGCGCTGTCACATACATGCTGGACGGCCCTCAACAGAATGGCACCATGTTTCATTACCATCCCAGTGGAGACATGCTGCATCAATATACCAGCCACGTGCACACAAAGATAGATTACAGTAATAGAGTACTTAAAAAGCCTTTCGGAATCTGATAGATTTCATTCACATGCAGTGTGCTTTTGTCAGGTTATTTATTACAGTGCAAAGGCTACACCTCCAGAGAGAACACCACACAGACATTGATGAGGAATAACCATATTTTTTTTTTGTCATTCATATTCTATATTCAGACCCTGCTCTTGTGCACTTTCACACACTTGCCATCATTCATCCCAGGTTTATTATTTCCCTGCAAACCCCACAACCAACCTTTGGCCATAAGTATGTACAGTATAGTAGCTAAGGATGAACGATTTTGGAAAAAATGTAATTGCGATTTTTCTTACAGATATTGATATTGAGATTTGATTTGCAATATTTGTTTAAGTCAATATTTGTTCTATATATATATGTGACATTTAAAACATGTTATGGAGCATTACCACATGAGATGGCATCACATTATTAACTGCTCTATATTACAATGAAAATATGATATTATAAAGATACAGAATGAATGCATTTAATCATGGATTTATTGCATTTTAGGATATGCGACAACAGTCCGTGCACATTGACAATTTTAGACTATTCTTTAAATTGCATTTAAGCAGCCCTACAATAAAATACGAATAAATATGATTATTATTTTCTGAAAAAATGTTTAGCCAATGTATAAAGTCTCTACCATTACATTTTCGAGCTTGACTTGCCTGTGCTCATATTTACACAGATGCCGCACACATAACTTCATCATGGACATGATCTAGCTCCGATTTATCTCCACCAGAGATTGTAAACATGTTGTTGGTGGGCGTGCCGTGTATGATTCGTACCATAGAAACATAGTTGTCTTTAATTTCAGAGCATGACCTAGAGGAGCACCATGCTGATTAGTTTGAATTACCGTGAAATAAGGAGGACTGCATGCAAATAATACCATTGACGCTACAAAAAATTTGGTCAGATGCCCATATACATTGCATGTGTTGCGATTTGCTAATCGCATTGGTTCAAATCGCAATATCAGTTTGAAAGCGATTAATCGTTCAGCCCTAATAGTGTCTCTTGCTCTTTGCCAACGTGTGATCTTGGCTTGTAAGGGTTGATGCTCAGGTTGAGATTGAGGCATGAGGATTCCTGCCATGGCATACGCACTGTGCTTGGGTCAAAACATGGAAATGACAGAGGTTGCTGGTGTTCTTTCCGCACACTAGGTGTGCTGAAAGGTTGGCCTGTGGGGTGAGCAGAGAGCAGTGACCATAGGTGTTTAGTGGTAGTATCAAGCCTGAAGCACACAAGGCAGCCTAGAGCAAGGTTAATAAACAAGACAACCACAGCGTATGCAGCAACACACCCAGTGCAGGCCCGTGGTACAGGAAACTAGGTGGGAACAGGGCTCCAGAATAGCAAACGTCCCCAAAACATGCTAGTTATGTATTCATTTTGTTTGATCATGATATAATGTAGTGAGAGCACTCCTACAGTAATTATTGCGTGCACTGGCCAGATTCAACAGTCTCTTGCTGTTGTGGGAACTTAAGGAGGGATGGCATAGTAAAATAGTAGGCTATGCTATATAAGGCCTAGATGTGCTATGTGACAGATTTTGCTTCTGGAAGTAAGCAAAAGATTTATTCTCTCCTTCGCTTAGGATGCGCCTGCATAGAATGGAAGTGAACAGGAGGCGAATATTGGCTCCTGTCAATTTTGCACGTTTGATCGGAGGCCTACTGTTGCTGTTGTGAGAGAATTCACACAGCGTAGGTGAGAACAAGTCTGACACGGACATTGACCATTTGGACATAACTATTGTTGTCAGCTGTTACTGTTAAAACCAGAGGATGGACAATACTTTTGGAGACAGAAGGACCTGATTTCATCTAGATACTTTTTTTTCCCAACGCCACTATGTAGAGTCATAAGGTAAATATGTCAGTGTAGCATTGAACATTGTCATTGCCTTGACTTCTGGTCACAGAAAATGGAGCAAAAGGCAAAAATTAATTCATGCGATTAGCTAATCACAAAGCTTGTAATTAATTAGAATCATTATTTTAATCGCTTGACAGCCATAGTAATAGCA
The DNA here is from genome assembly GCA_026546735.1 of Forbesichthys agassizii. NCBI lineage: Eukaryota > Metazoa > Chordata > Actinopteri > Percopsiformes > Amblyopsidae > Forbesichthys > Forbesichthys agassizii. The sequence goes on from JAODLL010040221.1 coordinate 35,712, forward strand.
TATCAACAGCCTAAATATCAGCCTAATACCTACAGTATGTGCAAGGGTGAGAACCAGAGGGTGGAAGTGACATTTTGGAAAAAATGGAGATAAAGCTCTTGATGACCTCTTTATGCTGCCAAAAGGGAACAAGTTCAATCTTAATCCATTTGGAATTATACATAGACTGAGATACTGAACAGACTATGCCAGTGTGTGCCAAAAGGGCAGAACAGCACCTTTTGGCATTGATACATTTATATTTGGAAAGAATGTAGGAAGGATTTTTATGTTATATTTTTATTTGATCACAATATATTGTTATTTATTTTAAACTGTACATATTGCTTTGTTGTTATTGTCGTCAGATGGGCCCATGCATTTATATGAAATGGATGAAACATTTTGGCCCTGCTGTAAAGCTTGAAATAGAGATGATCTAAGATATTAAAAATGAATAATATACATTAAATATATATATATATATATATATATATATATATATATAATTGGCCCATATGTTTAGAGCCAACTACTGCTAACAAAGGGACACAACATGGACCCTCTGCTGAATACACTGCATGTGATGTAAGACATCCACCCTCTCCAAATGTCAAGATGGACTAAATCAACATCGTCTTCTAGATCCTTTTGTCTGAGCCAAATCATCATTACAGCCGAACACAGAATAGCTCAAGCCTACACAATCCATTGCTATTGAAGACGAAGACTGATCAGTAGCTTAATATTCAGGGTTTTTTTTTCCATCACCTGTGTTGTCAAACCTATTGAGACCTGACATGGTCAGATGAGCACCATTTCAGCTTCATACATATTTCACCTTCCCTTCAAGAGAGACGGTGATCCCAATTAGTCGAACATTCAAGGATTCAATCTAAAGAGCCTACTTTGACTGCCAATCTCAGTATTGACAGGAACGCTGTATGTACAGCACAGTGTTAATTATATGTCAAAAACATTTTTAACGGTAACATTTTTTACGTTTATTATGTAGACATAAAGTTAATTAAACATACATTGTTTACACACTACTCGCCTATAAGGCCACAAAATAGCTGGGGCCGGCCCTGGATACACCAAACTCTCACTGAGAAAAGAAAGTTCCAGCTCTTAGATTCAAAATTGGCAACGCTTCACTCACTGTTCATTGTGTGTAGTGCATTGGTCATGTGAGAAAATGCCTTCATGAGTGCTTTTCTAGCCATTACTAACATCATTAAGTTACTTACACCACCAAGTCCTAGCCTCTTATTCTCTCTCTCTCACTCTCTCTCCTTCACTACTGCTCATTATCTTTGTATATGCCCCACGCTGTTGCCCTCTCTCTATCATTATCGGTCTCTCTGTCTTTTCCCACCTTCCTCTTCTGCCTGGTGAAATGGATCTGCTATGGTAATCATGTCACTTGAAGGATGGCAGGAAGGAGAGGTGGAAGCGCGATCCTCTGTGCACCAATAACAAGCTGACGCAGCACAGCCAGAGACACTGAATAATCTGCTCGCACAATATTATTCCTCCCCCTCGATGTCTTGAGAAAACTCCACCCCGCCGCCTCGTTCGGCGGCTCGCGTTTGTCTTTCCCGGACAGCCGGCATTGTGTTGCCGTTCCCATTAGTCAAGTGCGGGTGGTTACTTTGGCGCAATGCGATTTGCGTCCGATCGGCGGATTTGCATTAGCGACGAATCTTCCAGTGTTCTTGCAGATAATGCGAAAGGGCGTCGCAGTGGCAGCACGGCGCCACTGCGACGCAGACGATCAACGCACGTTCACCCCGTCAAGCATTAGACTGATACGATTAGGTTGACTCTCTCACATGTGCATGGCGGGTTCAAAACTAAAGGGAGAGGCAGGGTGCCATGTCATCCCTGACGGAGATATATGAATTACTGGGCTGGGACAGGTCATTTAGGAGACCACCAAGGCTAAGCAGGGTTGGGTGTATTATGATTATATTAACATAATCCGCTCTTGTTAAATTGGAATAGCAATATTATTAAGGGAGGCGCCGCTTGCAGTTTCTCTAATTCCTGGCACATCTCTGGTGCTTACAGCCTAATGAGAAATAAGACAGCGCTTCACAAAGACACATGCGCACCAAACGGCACACAGAGATGATCTGTCTCACTCGCTCACTTTCACTCAAACACACCACGTCATGCGGGCACACAGACTCACATGAAAGACATGGCGTGGCTCGCGCACGCACACACACATTCAGCCTGTCTCTCAAATGAATGGTACTTTGTTATAGAGCAAGGGGGATTTTCACGCACATCATTATGGGGTTCTCTGAAAAGTGTACCGAATTGAGAACAGCAAACTGTGCTTGAGGTTAAGGCTGCAAGTGGGAGTCACATGAGTGGAATTATCTACAGAGGGAATGCTTAACTGGCATCCCGTGTTAACATCAGACATAGTGTAATGTACTGTAGTCTGCATATGCATATTCCATTTTGGAAATATGGACTGAGAAGATGGACTGCAGCGGGTTCTACAAGTGACATAATTGTCTTGGCGTGAGGACATAATTGGATGTTTTATATTTTATATGCCAGATCTTCAGATCTTGGAGTTCACATAATTCACAATTCGCCGGTATTTCATCCAACATATTTTCATTGCAGTAAAGGGCTAAATTTTCCTTCAGCCTGTCTGACATTTGTAAAACGGCTAATATATTGAGCCAGAGAGAAAAATATGTTATGAAGCCATTCACTGTCTCATCATTCTGTTGTCTTGACAGACATTGCCACAAACAACACATTTTTATTATATGAACAGGGCATTGTTTCACCAACACAGTTTGTATTGCCTTCAAATCAGACACACGCACACAGTTAATATACAGAATTAATGAAGAATTACATCAGTTAAAAGGATTATTCATAATACACTCACCTAATATGACAGTCAATACCCTATTGATCACAGCAGAATATTAATTTACTTCTAATGAAACACATTAAGGGATCTGATTGATCACCTTTACACATGGGAGGACACAATTACTGTATGTAACACACACACACACGCACACACACACACACACACACACACACACACACACACACACAAACACGTGGTCTGTTGAAAATAAACACTGACACTTAACATGCTTGTGATTATCTCATTCTCCATGGTCAGATTTTCCCAGAACCCTCCAGGGTACGAGAGGGGCTGTCAGGGTTGAGTTCATACTTGTCCAGGCTGCACACACCAGTGAATGTCTGCTTTTATTTGAAGGGCCACATAGTGTAATGCATAGGCTGTATACACAAATACATGGACACCCATAGCTTGTCTCAAGAAGGGCTTTACAGTACCTGACTCTACCTGTAACTCTGCCCTATCCATTATAATGGGATGCAGGCATGGCTAATGTGTATATGGGTCACAGGAGTGGTGGGCTCTGAATACCCTGAGTACAGACAGACCCTGGGTCAAAGGAGGGGTGGGCTCTGAATACCCTGAGTACAGACAGACCGTGGGTCATAGGACATAAAATATATGTAACAGCGCCTTTGAACTGTGACTATAGCAATAAATGAGGGTGTATTTGTTCATTTTTGACCGTCCCCCATGCAGAAAGGGCACAAATTAGTGCATAACATTTGACAAAAAGGCAGGCCATTGAGTGGTAGACTTGAAGGGCCTCATGTACGTCAGTGAGCGCAGCCAGACCACACACTGTAATCTGCGCTTGGCACCGCCCTCTAAAAAACGTTAATGTGGCGAGTAGTCTATGTTCCTGCCTTATCCGTAAGTTACGGTGCCTAAACGCAATGGAACTGCAGACTCACAACAAGTTTAACGATCATGAAGTAGACCTATTAAATAGCCTTCTTGTCTAAATGATCATCAAACCTAAAGATAACAGGGGTGTAATCTTCCCCAAAATAACTATGTTTGGGTGACTAGCCTACACTATTTAAATGAAAGAACTGCAATAACTGACTAAATTATGCCTAAAGCGGGCGCTAACACGTTAGTACGTGAGGCCCAAAGTTTTCTTGGGGAGGACCCCCATTAACTTGCCATGCCAGTGAGTTGTCATAACTCCACAGAAAAATTAAACTGTAACGAGACCATCCTGATCTCGCGAGGTTAGACCTCCATACCCCTTGCTAATAAATGTGTGGAAGTGGCATATAGCTTTGTTTTTTTTATTTGATGTGATTACATTAATATTTATGTAGAGATTTACAAGACATATTTTAACAGCTATATCTATGAGATGTGAAAACAATCTTCTCTCATACAATTGTCATTAATGAGGAGACTAGCTATGGAGACAAAACCGTTTTGAACCTGGCTGTAAACATTTTTATTTTTGCTTTAAAGTTAAACATTTTAATATAGGAGTCTAAGGGGACTGACTCCCTTTTGCAGCCAGCCTTAAGAGGCTATTTGAGGAACTGCATATTTTGGCACTTGGTATGATTCCAGAGGTTTCCGTTTGCTGTAATGTCAATAGTTCCAGGCGATTTCAGTTAAAACTACTACTGTATTTCTAAACAGATATTTACACTAAATATGAAAATATATAACAGATTGCACACCAGATTTGTTATGAAAAATTGAATTGCTACTCTGATGAAATAGATTAGGCTATTATTGCCAGAACTTCTTCTTACTTCTTTTTTTTTTTCTTGGCCAATAAATAAATGTGCGTATGCTAAATGTAAAAGTTTTATTATTTAGTTGAGTATTATTGACCATTGCACTTATAGTATATAGTGATGTTGGGAGTTGATTAAAGGTATAGACACCACTAACTAATACACTTTTTGTCAAAGTCAGTGAAAATCTACTCACAGACAGCTAGTTGACAATTCTGTGTACACACTGAAAGAAAAAGAAAATAATCCAGTGTTTCCACTCAGCCATGTTTATGCTAATGTGAGCACAAAGTGGTGCATACTGCACCACACGACACTATCCCAGCCTTGGCATTACGTGTCCAATTTGTGGGGCGGAGCTTCTGACGGAGCATCCTTTGCTATTTTAAGGGAGAGGTGTTTTTGTTTTGGCAAAGTTAAAATACCAACCACCTTTCTTCCGAAATCTTTAACAGAGCTAGTAGGCTTGTAGGGCGGCAGCGGGAATTTAACATGCTCGTCCTGTATCATTCTATAGTTCCTGTGGTACACCATTCTGACACACTGTGGTCATGTGATGTCTCCACATGGCATAGCGAGGAGGTGGAATTGGGGGCATGGACTGACGAGTGGACGGCCCACAGATGCCCGTGTGCCATCAGTGTCACATCAGTGACATCAGCTGATGCCAGCCAGCTGTTACTGCGGGGAGATTGTTTCTCCTGTTAGCTAGCGCAGCACCGTGAGAAGGAGCAGCAGCCAACGTGAATCACATCTCCATGTTTAATTTCCGTCCCCCTCCTCTTCCCGTCCCAACAACAACTGGGTCTGCTGCCTGGAGGTGAAGGTGCCGGCTGCCTGCTAAATCACAGTGTTAGATTACTGAGGAACACGGAACACCGACAGGAACCAAAGCCCAAACCAATAACTCTCATGATCGAATTTAATGTTTGTCTGTGAGGTGCTGGAAAATGTCCTCTCCATTTTTCATTTTCCACATTAATTCTTTTTTAAAGGTTACAGGACTCGCGTTCAGCGCTTGTTAAAGTCCACTTACACAATTACATTATAAAGTCTACACCGCTACTTAACAAGAAAATGATGTCATCTTAAGAGCTAGTTCCTGCTACATCAACATAGCCTTATTAAACACTTGTAAACTGCCAGTAAAACATTATGAATAATTTGCCTAAGGGTGAGTACAAATCCCTTCTATACATAGTTACATAGCCTGTAACAAGTAGCATATTACATATGGAGAATATAGAGGATATGGCGGTTGAGGTGCAATAGGCATAAAAGTTTTCTTCTTCCACTTTTTCCCCCCCAGAATATTCTTTCCTAACACGTTGGTGAGAGCCAGCGACGGCATCTTTAATTTTAGAATGTGCTTGTTGTGAATCACGCTTCCCCGAACGTGCAATGAACACCAATTAACAACCTTTCAATTTGAGACGGCGCCAGTCTCCAGCCTCTTTGCACGACGCGTCCCCCTGTCGATGTTGCGCTATCGGGTGGAGGTGGGGCGCCAGGCTGAGAACCAGGGGGAAGGTGTGTGTGTGTGTGTGTGTGTGTGTGTGTGTGTGTGTGGGGAGGGGTTTCTCCCCCCCCCCATCGCTCTTCAGAGGTGTTGATTTCGGCACTTTCCTAAAAGAGAAGTGTAGAACCCCCCTGTTTTTCATCTCTGAGATTTTGCATGAGCCATATGCTTTAGTCTCCTCAATTGTTAGCGCTTTCACAGATTCTGTGTTTCTCAACAACACGCACACACGTTTTCACCTCGATGCACCTAGGTGCATCGTCAGCTAAGCTAACTAGTAGCTGTCAAAGCTAGCTGTTACTTTTTTTTTTTTTTAAGTGATAATGCACTAATGCACTCAAACCCTTGACTGACACAGATGGTCAGGACAAGATATTGAATTTGATTCAGTTTGGGTATTTTTGGGTTCATTTTATCTAAACTCCCATTGGTCTTTGACAACATACAGTAATTTGACTGCGGCATCTTATGGGGAAAAAAAGAAAGAAACATGACCAGGAACCCCACATTTGACCAATGTGTGCAACATCTATTAATAGGACATGAGGGTGTTTACCCATATGCTCTAGCTCTATTATAGATGTGCCCAGACCTGCCCAACCAACGTGAGATATGGAACACTCTATGCCGTATGGTGTATACTGTACACACAGGATATGTGTTACGTCTTTAACTGAGTGTCTATTTCTACTTTTTGATTCACTATATCCCCACTGCACTTCTGCAGGGGAGCCTTCATAGCACAAATCACCTGGCATAAGGCATGAAGAGAGGAACTAACTGGAGGCAAATGTTTTAGAAAGTTTCACCCAGCTGGTAACAGTATGCTTGGTATATTTTACAATTGTTAATAAACACTATGGGCCCTATGATATGAATGATATAAGTGCACAAGGTGCAAACTGCATTTAGGGCGTGTGTGAGAGTGCATGGTTCAAAAGGGTTGTACTTACTCTCTTCATTATTCAAGGGTGTGTTTTGGGGGTAAAATACGATAAACCAGTGAGTCTCCCATTTCTTTAAAGAAATCAGGCGTGCTTTGCCTCTATGTTTCCACCAAAGGGTTTTTTTCTCACTGCAGCGTTATTTTTCAGTTGATTCCAATGGGAGTGCGTTTTTCCAGGCTTCGAAAAACGCCAGGAGCCTGGCATGGCACTGGGCGTTTATTTCACGCCGAACGCCGGGCGCTAAGCGTTTTTTAAAAAAAAAGTTAAACTTTTGGGTGAAATGCCCCGGCCGTCCAATCCCAGTGGTGAAGGGGTGGAGCAACCGTCACATCCTACTTATTGCAAACAACGACAACAACAAATGAGAAGTTGATAGTCAGATGATATCCTCGGACTACCACAACAATACTGTATACCGTACATAATTATAATTAATAGAAAAGCTTGTACAACTAGAAAAATAGTCAGTTATAAAACACTGACCTATGATGTTATTTTGGCCTTTTTAGTTATCGGCCGATTAATGTCTGCTTTTTCCGGCTCCAAACCCTCATTATTATATCAGCCTTTAAAAATGCACTTTTGGTCAATCTATATTAAAGTGTGCCAATTGTGACTCAGCCTCCGGAAGATAGCGTTAACTGACGCGTGGGTTGAAAGCAAACCAATACGACTGTACAGTAGCGTGTGCAACGCACTACACCACTGGAGACACAGCAGTGGCTATAAGCAGCAGTCCTCAGGCCCGCTGCAATGGAGTGCTGAGTTTTGTGAGGAACAAGCTCCTCTGAGCCTTAGAGCCATATTATTCACACAGAGCGAGGGGGGGTGGTTGCTACCATAGCCTTTACACTGCCTTACTCTGCACTCACTTTAAAGGTCTACTCTACTTCTATTTTCTCTTTCTCTGCATGCAGACTTTATTCTCCTCTTACTGCCTCAACCCTTTTAACCCCCCCGGAGCTTCTCTTGCACTCGTTCTTCTTCAGCCGTTTATCCTCAAATTATTCCCACTCTCTCTCAGTCTCTCTCTCAGTCTCTCTCTCTCTCTCTCTCTCTCTTACTCAAATTCAAATTCAAATGGTGCTTTATTGGCATGACAAGTGTACAGTACAGTTACTTATATTGCCAAAGCAGTACAGGATGAAAAGGAACATTAAAAGTAAAACATTTCCAACATGTATAACATATAGTACATGGCCGTATTCTTAAATGAAACCTCATGCATTTTCTAAACATTACAGAGGATTAAGATATGTATATTTCCCTCTTCCTGTGGCAGGCTGCTACATAACGCGCTGCTAGATTACAACACTCTTCATTTTCACCCAACAATAATGTAAATTTGGCATCATCTGGTAACTCTTTAAAGTCTCTCAGAGCCTAAACAATCCTCAATGGATCTAAAGTTTGGCCAATGTGTATTATTTTGTAATGTTTCCGTAGCATTGGAGTTTGTTTATCTGTTTAATTTTGACAAGCCAATTATGATGGTATTCATCTTGAGTTGATTTTAGAATTTATTTGAGTTTTATAAATTAGTTTTCTGTATTAGCATTGAGTTTATATTTTTGAGCCATTTGGTACAAAGGGTCACTCTCTGAGATTTTTCTCTGGGTCACTCTCTCTCCCTCTCTCTTTCTCTCTCTCTCTCTCCCTCTCTCTTTCTCTCTCTCTCTCACTCTCTCACTCTCTCTCAGGCTCTCAGTCTCTCTCACTCTCTCTCTCATTCTCTTTCTCTCTCTGTGTGTCTCTCTCTCTCTTTCTCTCAGTCTCTCTCTCCTTTGCTCCCGTTGTGTCGTCCCTCACCTGCTCTCTCCATTTCACACCAGCCCCGTTGCTCGGCGCCATTCATCCTGTGTTTGTCAGTCTCGATAATGACATTTTGAATGCAGTCTGGGGCTTAGAGGCTAAAGCGTCACTCGCACAAACAGAGCTATATCAGGTTGAAGTGACTTGTTCATTTTTATTTGGGGCTCGTTTAATGTTAACCCCTTCTGACTACTTCCATTTTGTTCGTCGTACATCATAAATATGGTCTCTTTTAGTGTTTATAAGGCTGCTGGCTTTCTGTTCCCCTAGCAGATTAATAGTTATTTCATATCTTAATTTTAAGTCCCTCTAAAGTGATTGTAAGAAAGATACAGTCCCCTTTAGGAAAATGGCACCCAACCATAGCTCTGCTATTGCCTGATTACAATTTCACATAAAAAATAAATAACGCAAAAAAAAAGTCACTCAAGCCCTATTAAGAAGATTGAGTATCCGTGTTTAACACAATCTAATGGATGTGTGAAATAAGCCCCTGCTATTAATGTTTAATGTGTAATTGAATGTTCTACATGGGCAAACTTGTTTACCAGTATAATTGATGTTTCTGATTTACCATTTGCCTGCATCACGAGGACGGGTACATATTGTCAATTAGGCCAACAGCAGTGGGGCAGACCATTACATCTGGCCTCTGTCATTAAATATCAGAGAGGTCAAGCCACCGAATATACAAACAGTGTCCACGCCACAGTTCTGCATGGGCTTACTATCCATTTTGTAAAGGCCGATTTATGCTCTGCATCACGCTTACGTCCAGTCTATGGTGTCGGCTACGGCATAGCTTGAGCATTTTATACTTTGTTGACTGCGCATGCGATTGTTGATAAGCCCCAAAATGCCATGTCTTGTTTGAATACAACACAAATAGAATGTACACATTTTGAAATAAGTATAGTGAAATATTTCTTTCCAGCGAATCACTTAGTTACACCAAATGACAGTATATCATAGGAAACAACAAAATAGTATTTATAAAATATTGCTTTTCGCTGCCCAACAACAAGGAAATGCCATAGGGAAATCCCCATATTGGCTCCCGATACAACACTAATATAGTGTAAAACGTTTTAAAATAAGCATATACAAATATTTATCTTCAGCAAATCTCTTAGTTCCACCAACATTACAAAAGAGTTGTTGGCTTGGAGAGGGGATGAAAGTGTGTGTGTGTGTGTGGGGGGGGGGGGGGGTGCATATTTTTATATATATATATATATATAAATATTATATATAAAATCTCTTGGTCTCGCTATATACACAACCACTTTTTTTAAAACAGGCAGGCAAATCCCTGAAATACAGACCGTAACCTTGTCTGCGAGAAAACGAGGCCCCCAATCTTGTTTCGTTCACACGGAGGGTCTAGGTGGGCTGTAGGCGCACGCTTCAAGCTGAAGGGTGCGTAATTCATTTCCAACTGTGGGCCGTACTGGTTGGTGTTTACCTATGAAGAACAACAGGGTGTGACTGAGGCAGTGCAGTCTCACGGTCCAGTGAGCACTGACACTCCCTGTGTCTCCTGAGTGGGCCCTCCTCCCTC
>JAODLL010040222.1:6753-21188 GCA_026546735.1 Forbesichthys agassizii
CCTCTAGGGGACGCCAAGCCCCACACAGGGGCCCGCCTCTAGAGGACGCCAAGCCCCACACAGGGGCCCGCCTCTAAGGGACGCCAAGCCCCACACAGGGGCCCGCCTCTAGAGGACGCCAAGCCCCACACAGGGGCCCGCCTCTAGGGGACCCGCCTCTAGGGGACGCCAAGCCCCACACAGGGGCCCGCCTCTAGAGGACGCCAAGCCCCACACAGGGGCCCGCCTCTAAAGGACGCCAAGCCCCACACAGGGGCCCGCCTCTAGGGGACGCCAAGCCCCACACAGGGACCCGCCTCTAAGGGACACCAAGCCCCACACAGGGACCCGCCTCTAAGGGACACCAAGCCCCACACAAGGACCTGCCTCTAGGGGAGGCCAAGCCCCACACAGGGACCTGCCTCTAGGGGACACCAAGCCCCACACAGGGACCTGCCTCAGCAAGAATGATTTGTGATTCTCATTTACATAGCCCTTACTACGTAGGATACACTCCAAACTACGCTTTTCTTCAGCGAGTGAACCGACAGAATATAGGTCCTATGTCCTGGCTCTTTCTCTGTGAAAGCAACACCAAACATCCAGTGTTCCTTAAGAACCCACACGGGGCCATGCACGGGGCTTACATACAGTACCGCTAAAACAGCTAAAACAGAGCAGCCGATACAGGCGTGCCTCACCAGCTCGGGGCTCTTCAGGGTCTGGCTGGAGGACGTCGGGGATGTCGAGACAAGCGACTGGTCTGCCGGGCTTCTCTCCGGCCTCCCCCGGGGCCTCCTCAAGGTCCTCCCTCACCATCGCCACGTCCTCACATCCGCTCTCTTCCCCCGAGGCCTCCCCCCCAGGGGAACAGCAGGGGGCGCCCTCACTCAGCGTCGCCTTGTGGAGGAAGCTCTGCACCTGGGAAGAGAAGAGTCTCCATCACGTCCATACTGCCTGCTACTATGGGGCTAGGGTGTGCGTGTGTGTGTGAGAGAGTGAGACACAGACAGACAGTTATCTCGAGATAGAGAGACATGTCATGTGAAATAGTTCAAGCTTGCGTGTGTTTTAATGGTTATGATTATGGCTCATGAAAACATGCTGGGCTCTTGACAGAGCATAGCAGTGAAGGCACCGACTTCCCAAGGTCGCACAAAAACGTACACGCGCACACACATACACAAACGCACGCTAACGCGCACGTACACACACACACGCTCGCACACACACACATACACAAACACATGCAGGGGCAAGGTTGCTACCTTCTGCAGGGTGGAGCTGAGGCGTGGCAGGGCCGCCTCCTCCTCCGCCTCCTCCTCCTCCTCCTCCTCCTCAGTAAACACAATGTGTGTGTTGACTCTCACCGCTCCGCCTTGCCTCCTGGCGCCCCCCAGGGGCCGCCGCTGGTACTGCTGCCTCCTGCACGGGCCACGCTTGAACCTGAGCAGGCTGTCGACGCTGGGAGGGGTCAGAACCAGGGTCAGAACCAGGGTCAGGACCAGGGTGAGAACCAGGGTCAGGACCAGGGTCAGAACCAGGGTCAGGACCAGGGTGAGAACCAGGGTGAGAACCAGGGTCAGGACCAGGGTCAGGACCAGGGTCAGGACCAGGGTCAGGCTAGTTAGATCAGTTAGACAGGACCACCTACCAGGAGTCTGGGTTTCTCTTCAGGCCCAGCTTGTCCCAGGCCTCCTCTGTGGCCATACAGGGGTTCTCCTCCACGTCCAGCTCGTGGCTGCAGCACAGGAGACATGGGTCACTCACAACGCTTCAAAAATGGCCGCCGCCATTGTCCACTTGTGTTCCCTGTGAAGTTCCCTGAAGTGCGTAGGGAGCAAGGGATACAGCTTTCCATCGGAACGCAGCCATGGGGTTTCTCTAGGCCACCAATGGGCAAAAGGCCCTGCTGACAACAGCATTTAGTTGCAGTACCAGCGTTGGCCACCAGACCAGGCAGGCACTAGCCCTTCCAGACTCCCAGCAAAAGGGGAGTGGTGCCTAGCCTCACTTGCAGTGTTAACACCAAGGAGGGTGCAAAAGGGAGTCAATCCCCATAAACTCCAATGTTAAAATGTCCAACTTTACAGAAAAATAATACAAATGTTTACAGCCTAACTATGTTAAAAGTTTGTGTCTCTATAGCTAGTCCCCCTGGTCATGACAACTGTATGGGGTGTTAATATTTTTTATAACCCATCCGTAAAATCAAAATATATCAGCCGTACATGTATCCCATTATAATGAATAGGGAACATAGGGGGGTGTTACAGGAAGTGAGGTACTGCAAAGATGGCGCTAGCACAGCGCGGTGATCAAATACATTCCTGAGAAAAGATATATATATATATATAAATAAATAAATATACAGTCTATGGTGATGTCACAGAGGGTCTGTCCATTTATATCTAGTCTATGGTTAACATATAAACGCCCATATAGCTATAAACACGGCGCTGATTGGAAAGTTCAATTGCTACTTGGACACATTCAAAATGATTCCGAGGCATTCCAGACTGATTCTCACGGCTTAAACTTAAGCTTGTAAGATCAGGATGGTCTCGTGAACTAAAAAAGGCTAGCGTGTAAGTGGAACAAAAATGTGGGTAGAACACATGCCAGCATGCCGTCCAAAGACAAAACACTTCTCACTACCGGCTCCATCACACGTGGTTGTGAATCTACGCTACCTGATACAGTAGTAAGATAATTACACACACTTCATGCCAATCTCTCACCTCCTCTTGACCTTAGAAAGTCCTCCTGGGCCTTCATCGTCACCATCCTCCTCATCATCGCTGTCACTAAGCGTCCTCTTGCCTCCCGAGCCATGCAGGCTGCCGGGGCCATGAGCGCTGTGTGTGCACGCTGCGTGCACACGCACACACACACACACACATAGAAAGAGCCAACATTGCTATCAGAACTGTTTATGTTAGGGTTAGAGGTACAGTTGATAAAAAGTCTACATGTTGAAATGCCAAATTTTTGTGATGTAAAAGAATGAAACAAGATAAATCATGACTTCTATTTAACATGAATTTGAATGTGATTGGTTAATTCTGAACACAGTCACGTCCCCAGTTATACTGTTTTACACCTTTAATGTGGCCTATAATGTTTTCATTACAATTCAACTTAAAAACAAACTGAAATCTTCGAGGGGGAAAAATATAAAATAAAAACCTTACAATAACCTGGTTGCATTAGCGTGCACACCCTTAAATGAATACTTTGCACCTTTGATTTTATTACAGAACTCTTTTAACATGGCACATCGTGACGTGGCAATATTTACCCACTTTTCTTCGCTAAAGCGCTCCAAATCTGTCAAGATTTTTCATGTTTCCTGCTAGAAGATTTCAGGGTGTTTTTCAGTTGAATTGTTCACATTATAGGTCACGTTAAAAAGTGTCTTTTCTCTTTCTTTTACATCCCAGAAAACGTCTGTTAAAAAAGTTTTAACAGGAGTGTTGTATGGTAGAATATGACTCGTGTTTATGTTAGTTATGAGAGACTATAAGAGCTGTAAAAGGACTAGAAAGGACGGCCAGGTGAAGCTGCACATGCACATAACCATCTGAAGCTAATCCACACAGCTCCTTAACTGTGTTGCTAGCTGTGTTCATTGCTAGCAAGCTGGAGAGCTAACACAAGCTAATCCACACAGCTGCTAAGCTAATTAGCAGCCACCGTGAGGCACCTGTATTAGTCTCCGCTCCCCCGGGCACGGCTGAAGCCTCCCTCTTGGGGCCTCCGTTGCCCCCCGGCTGGTCCGTCCCACAGACCACCTCCTCCATGGGCTCTCCAGCGCCCCCTAGGGGGCCGTCCGCCCCACACTGCAGGCTCAGTTGGCCTATCAGGCGGCTCGCATCCTCGCATGCCTCTGCCTGGTGGTCCTCCTCCCATACTGGCCCCGCCCCCTCCTCCTTCTCCCCCCCTGGCCCCGCCCACCCCTGCTCATCGGGGGCATCTGCGGTCCAGCCCAGGGCGGCCCAGTACGAGTAGCGCCCCCAGCAGTCCAGGTAGGTCTCTGCAGCATGGTGCTGCCAGGCCTCCGCGATGCCCGGGTCCTCCCAAGGTGGAGGGGCCTCGGGGGAGGGGGGCGGGCGATGCTCCAGCCAGCTCTGCCACAGGAGGGTCTCCCCCTGTTGGGCTGCAGGGGGAAGGGGGACATAGGCAACAGTTACCATGGTTGCAGCAGGTTGTAGAGCTGTTGCTCTAGCAGGTACTGCATGACATCTTTGCTAATCTACGCTAATGACGCTAAACTAAACTGAGATAAGATAGTCAATCTGTCAATCAACCATAGTCACCTCAACCATGTCAAGTTGGAAATATTTTAGCTCTGTACCCACCAACATCCCGTCGCCGACCGACTTCACTTCATGTTGCTAAAGCTCAATAAAGTTCCATTGTCTCTGGTCACTACATCTCAATAAAGTTCCATTGTCTCTGGTCACTACATCTCAATAATGTTCCATTGTCTCTGGACAGATAAGATCAGATAAGAGAAGCCCAAACAACCTCTTACCCCAGTAGGCCTCCCAGCCAGGGTCGTCGCCTCCTCCCTTGACCTCCTCCTCAGCGGCTGCAGTTCCCTCGGCCTCCACCAGAGGCGCTGTTTGGCACAGAGAGGGGACTGACAGTGGGTTACATTCTGGTATCCATGGTGATTAACGAGGTAGCAAGCGGCTAAAGGGGCCAATGAAATGCCTCTCTTCTCCACCCCTCTGAGCCTGACTCCGCGCTCAGCTCCACGGTTCTCCTCACTCGTTAAGATGGGATTGGTGATTAAGTATTTTACAAATAAACTGGACTTGGATACCAAGGCTACAGAAGAAAATATTTAATTTGATTACCTTGGGCTTCCGTACCTTGCTGCTCAGTCTGGTCCTCGTCCTCTGGGGGTGGTGCTGCCCAGTGATTGGCGGTCTTCCTATTTGACCTTCGTTCCTGGTAGGAGACAGATGGGGGCAGCTTCAGACACAACGTATTCCTACGAGTGCTGTTATAGCACTAGGCTGTCACAGGCTGTCACAGGCTGTCACAGACTATTACAGATTGTTACAGACCGTTACAGACTATTACAGGCTGTTACAGACTGTCACAGAGAGACAGCTAGATCCCACAGAGGGACGTGGACGTACGCACGTACGCTAGGGGGAGCCCTCGAGTTGATGCTGACAAGGACGGACGGCCGAGCTCTCAGAGAAACGTGGACGTCCATGCGTACGTCCTTGCTAGGGAACCCTCCAGCCGATTACGGACGGCAGATGAGGGACGCTCAGATGTTGAGGGCATGTCTCTAACGACAGCCCTCAACTCAAGTGGATGCTTACAAGGACAGACGATGATATGAGAGCCAGCTAGGCTACAATGGACGGACAAAAACTTATAAACGTATAGACGTCCATTTCCTATTTTGTAATTAGGACATTTAAAAAGCAATTTTTTATAGACTATATTTACCTAAATTAAAACAAATTACTATGCTAGATTAGCAACACTTTGTTATGACCCCGATTCACAGTTATGACCCCTTGATAAGCATTATCATCAGCTTCAGTCTCTGTGTGTGTAGCATAGGATATAGGCTATACAGTATATTTAGACAACAGCATATGCATGAGTTATTAACTAGGCCTATAACTATTGGCAGACCAGTTATATATACGTCCACGTTTCTCTGAGAGCTCGGCCGTCCATCCTTGTCAGCATCGACTCGAGGGCTCCCCCTAGCGTGGACGTACGCACGGACGGCCACGTCCCTCTGGGGGATCTAGCTCCTACTGCTATTACAGACTATTAGACTGTTACAGGTTGTTACAGACTATTACAGACTGTTACAGGCTGTTACAGACTATTACAGTTACAGGCTGTTACAGACTGTTACAGGCTGTCACAGACTGTTACAGTTACAGGCTGTTACAGACTGTTACAGGCTGTTACACTTCACGTTTACTCAATTTAATCCATATTTGATTTTGATTACCGGTAGCTTGTAATACTAGCTAGCTACCTGTATCTGTTTGTCAGAAAAATTGAGCATGTGACAAGTGACTCAGTATCTGCTCTTCAAATGCTTAGTAGGCCGACATGTGTGAGCTTTCTCTGGTGTCTCCGGGCTCCTGACTCTACTCCTCAGGCCAAGTGCAGGCATGGAGGGAGAGACGAACAAATCTAAAAAGTTATTAATACATAATACCTGCATAATATAACTATACCGATATAGTCTCATTTAAAATCTCTTTTGAAAATACACTGCTATAAATTAAATAACGATATATCGCCCAGCCCTAGTATGTTATATACAAGATGCAGAAATGCTATTTATTTCTACAGTTCATTGTGTATGTTATATATATGTAGTGTAGATAGAAACCCTATTTATTTCTATAGGTACACATTAAGCATGTTATATATTGTGTGTTGCCCTACATTAGAGCCGCTTGTCCAGCGAGGCTGGATAACTAACCTAATGCCAAGTGCCCTGCATGTAACAACAGAGATGATAAAATATGTACTTAAGAGTAAAACTGTCTTCGCTAAATTAATATAGAAAGGCCAGGTTTCACAGATGTAGCTAGTTAAATACAGTACACACACATCTACTGTCCAGCCATCTTAAACGGTACCGAGACATACTGTGAAGAAACAACCCAACGCCAAACCACCGATTAACTCACAGCTCTCCTGTGGGCCGAGGAGGTGACGAAAGCCACTGGTAGACCCATGCTGGCCATCAGCCGAGCCTCCTCATCTGAGAAGTCCTCTTCCTCCTCTTCTACTCCATCTTCTACCTCAGCATCATCATCCTCTGTGAGTGGTGACCAGATTAGATGTTCAAATGTAATTGGAACATGGTATTGAAATAATGGATTAGAAATGTGTTTTCACATATTGGAATGTACTGCATACACATCTTATTTTAATGAAGAAAAAGTCTAATCAGGTATTTCAAACCACTTTATTTAAATGGCAGAATGTGTACTTGCTCACATACTGTAGGACTAGATGTTGGTGAGGAAAATAGAATGCAGTTATACTAAAATATGTCCTACACATACACCGAAAAAATTAAATAATGAAACTCTAAGCAATAGATCAGAAACCAGTGCTAATATTGGCAGCGTCTGGGCCTACACCAATCATTATGTTGTGCACAAATTGTCTCTCCACTGAGGTTAACTCTTCGCATGGCTTCTGGCTAAACTGTTCATGTTCAGCTTTAACGATTTGGGATGTCCAAAAGCATTTTAATTCACCGTGGTTGCTGCATGCTGTTAGAGCTTGCTGTTAGAACCGATGTAGGCATCGGTTTCATCAAAAAAGCAACACAGTTGACCCGGGAATTATGGGTAAAAATTAGATTTCTTCATAATACAGTTTGGCCTATGGGTGCATAATTACCCAGCACAAAAGCAGACGAAATGTACTTTAGCTTGTGATAATGCAACATACCCTGGGCTTCTCCATCCTTTGCCACAGCGGATAGCAGATATCTGTTGTCAGACCGGTACAGGTCACGATCGCTGGGAGCACAACAATACCAGCAGTTTAGTTAAAAACGCAACACAAACATCTACATGCATGTGTTCTGCCATTGTCCACATGAAGTAATCGATGTGGTTACTGTACTACACAATATATGTACTGTAGACTTTATCTGAGTGAGTTAGTGAGTGTGCAGTGATATACGTTTTCATCCCATCACTGCTTTGGGAAGGCAGAGAGAGAGAGAAGGATGGAGAGAGAGAGAGACAAATAACGATGCTGTGTAGCCTACTCACTGTACAAATGCTCTGGAACACAGGCAGTGGATGGTGGTCTCATCGGAGAACTGCTTCTGGCTGAAGAAAATGTCAGCGACCATGTCCCACATGCTCTTATCGATCATCATGGTGGTATTGAGCACTTTTTCGCGTTTGCGACAGATTGTGATTTTACAGTAACGTCGACCGGATCGGCAGACGAAGGTAATGAAATAACTTGCAACAAGTACAGTGAACTTTAACATGCATTGTTGTCACCAGCGAAACGACACAACTGCACCAGCAGCGTTCGCGTTTTAACTCGCATTACACAATCACACTGTTGTGGTGCGACGATGGGCAACACGGGCTTGTGTGTTGTGTCACATCTAAAGGTTTCGGGTGAAACGTTTGGCGTCGTGTCACCTTGAAATGGTTCCGTTTGGAAGTATCTTCCTTGTAGGCTAATGCGTTAGCTAATGAAGGAGAGACAAGCAAGTAATTAAAGGTGGGCGACACGTTTCTGTAATACCTGTGATTTAGTATGTTTGTTTAAACACATACGTATTGTAAATGAATAGTGATGTGTAAAATAAGAAACGAAGCGATGCATTGTGTTTGTTGTCATTGGGTTTATTTAGCTAGATGACGTGGAGCAGTTGTCAGATGCCTGTCAGATACATTTCATCGTTCGGTTTTAGGGTTAGGGTTTAGGACTATGGTATACTTCAGTGTACCGCTATGTTTTAGCTCCTGGAAATGTGCAAGCATTCTAAACATTCGCGTCCAGCATATTCCATGTGTAATATATCGATATCGATACTTTGCAGAATTTCTTATACTGTAGTGTAGGGTAAACATTCAGGGCAGGGGTCCCCCAGGACCAGGGTTGCCCACCCCAGGCTTATACTGTAGTGTAGGGTAAACATTCAGGGCAGGGGTCCCCCAGGACCAGGGTTTATACTGTAGTGTACGGTAAATATTCAGGGCAGGGGTCCCCCAGGACCAGGGTTGAATACCTCTGCTGTAGTACGCTACTGTACGGTAGTATTTGGACTTAACAATTGCCATTATTGACAGTACATTCTAAAAACCTGAAATCTATGGTTTATTTGATTATGTTTAATAGGATATTATCCTGGAATTGATTTGTGGATATGTTTACCATGAAGCCCTTATCATATTTTATGTGTACAGTAGCCTGATAATAAAGTTTTATGATCTAGAAAGATATTTGATTGGAAGACTAGTTTTGACCTTTTAGCACGTAGGACAGGAGCAGATCAACTTCTCTCATGATTATTCAGTATTCTCCACAGCAGTTATTGCAAACATGACAAATGGGTTGTTATGGATAACTAATGCTGTGTGTGTGTGTGTGCGTGCGTGCGTGCGTGTGTGTGTGTGTGTGTGTGGGGCGCCCATTTCTGTGTGCCTTGTAGTTGCCTATAGCAACAGATGCTGTTCCAGCCCCACCTGGATCCTTCCACGCCAGGCAGAAGTCGGCTGACGGGCTGTTCGGTTCGGCTGTTGGCTAACCGGCTAGTTAGCCTGCTAGCTCACTGGCAGGATCAGACCAGGGTGCTGCTAGTTAGGCTGCTAGCTAGCTGACCGGACCAGGGTGCTGCTAGTTAGCATTCTATCTAGATGACCAAACCAGGGTGCTGCTAGTTAGCCTGCTAGCTAGCCTGCTAGCTAGCTGACCGGACCTGGGTGCTTCTAGTTAACCTGCTAGTTAGCCTGCTAGCTAGCTGATCGGACCAGGGTGCTGCTAGTTAGCCTGCTAGCTAGCTGACCGGACCAGGGTGCTGCTAGTTAGCCTGCTAGCTAGCTGACCGGACCAGGGTGCTGCCTTCTTCTGAGAGCAACATGTCAGACAGCAGCAATCAATCCTGCCTGGCGAGCGCACATGACTCTTTCTCCTTTCTGGTGTGTATTGGTTATAATAGCATTGGTGTGTGTGTGTGTGTGTGTGCGCATGTGTGTGTGTGTTCAAAAGCTTCACTTTTAAATGCTTTTACTATTATGACTTTAGTGCCATTCTGTGGACAAATGTAGTTGTTCCAAACATCCTATCACCACCCAGTGAATCTTAGCCTGACATCTGGGGAGCCTAACCCTAAACCTTACCCTAACGGAACTCCTGGTTGGCCTCATGTCCTGGGGATTATGGGTTCGTATCCCAAGTGGAGACGAACTCCGAGAAAGTCATTTTAGTTTAAACAAATGTATGCTTTAATATATTCCTTTATATTAAAATTATTTATTTTGATATTGGAATTTTGGTTTCCTGTGCCAGTGCCCTCCTCAGTAGCTGTTACAAGTTACTGTGTTTTATTTTAACCCTAAACCCTGTCTGAAAGGTGCAGGCGCTTGGCGCTCGGCAGTTGATTGGATGAACATTTTCAAGTCGCTTTTTGTTTCCGGCACACTTATTAAACCACACCCACAGCTATCCATCAGATTGGCCAGATCGGTTGCTACTCGGATCCGGCCTTAAGGACTTCTTTGCTTCCTCGCAGCGAAATTTTAACGAAGCGAGGCCGAGTGACACCAACAGCGTGACGTACACTTGTCACACACACTTAGTGGACTGAACGTTCTCAACCACCCTTTTGCTCAAATGTTCAAAAAGTTATTCAATACTTTCTAAGTCGTTTGCTCCATTTAATGGGCGTGGCCATCATCTTGTGCATCTGTACATCAGAAACACAACCAGCTAAAGCAGTAAAAAACAAACAATCTCTTGTTGTCGGCAATGTAAGCGTTGTCCCGCCCACAGCCTACATGGACAGCCCATCTCTTCCCTGTTATGTAACCTGCTGTTCAGTCCACTGCCATTCACGTTCATTGAACGTGTAGCAACGTTTCACCATCCTGACCGCAGGGCATGTGTGATTACCGTGGTTACCTTGGCTGCTGTTGATTGGTTAATGGGTGTGTAGGTGTGTGTGTTCCATGCCCTGGAGGAGTGGGCGGGTGTGGGTCCGCTGGAGGACTACCTGAGCGTCCTGCAGTACCTGCTGTGGGTGTTTACCCCCCTGGCCATTGTCTTCATCCTGCCGTTCCTCATCGTCATCCTCCTCTACTTCTCCATACTCTTCCTGCACGTCTACAAGGTGAGGGGACCCCCCCCACCCTCTTTTTCTTATACCTTAAAAACTTCTAGCTGACACACTTTGGGACTGCTAGCTTGCAAAGCTAGTAGCTAGCATGTGGAGCTGCTAGCCTGTGAAGCCAACTGCTAGCTTGTGAAGCTGTCAGCTAGCTTTGTACGATAGTAGTTAGCTTGGAGAGCTAGCAGCTGGCTTTGGAAACTAAGTGCTAGCGTGTGGAGCTGTCAGCTAGCTCCGTAAGATAGCAGTTAGCTTGTGGAGCTGTCAGCTAGCTCCGTACGATAGCAGTTAGCTTGTGGAGCTGTCAGTTAGCTTGGGAAGCTAACTGCTAGCTGGGCTTGTGTCTCTGTGTTGACAGAGGAAGAACCAACTGAGGGCCGCCTACAACAACAACCTGTGGGACGGGGCCCGGAACACCCTGGCAACCATCTGGGATGGACATGGGGCCATATGGCATGGTGAGGCACTGTATGTGTGTGTGTGTGTGTGTGTGTGTGTGTGCGCAGGTAAAGCCTCTGTAACTATGGCTACTGTGCCGAACTTTGTGTACCCATGGCTACTACTGCTAGGTTAATGCCTAACCCACACATGCACTGTTCATTTTAAATGCATACCCTTTTCTACGGTGCATCCGATAACTAAAACTTTTAGCAAACCTCGTTTCAGAGTGAAGATGTTTTAAAAACTTGTATTCAGTGTTCACATGTAGACAGGTAAAACTGAGTCTTTGGCTTGCATCGCCAGCTTGTGCACCAGTATCTCCTTTTGTTTGACGTCAGAGTGCGCCGGTTACTCTGTTTACATCAGAGAGAATATAATTTAACAGAGAGGTTCCAACAGAAGGCACTTCCGCATTCGTGGGACTTGGTGCGACTTTTCACCCGACAAGAAGCGTTTTATTTTTGCTTCCATTAAAATGCGTTATAACGCTCCGTCTTGCTATAGTAAACCTTTGGTTTGTGGAATGGCGGATGTAGCCAAATCTGTGTTGCTAACGACACTTTTTATGTGTTTACGACTTTACATACAGTTACTATCCAATTGACGAGCAGTGGCGTCAGAATGCGCTACGGAGGTCAACACAGAACGAGAATTTGTATTTGTATATTTTCGAATGAGGAAAACCCCCGTTTTAAAATGTATTAGTGTATTTGTGGATTAGGCATCAGTGTAACCATGGCTACTGCTGTGCTAGGACAAGTGTAACCATGGCTACTGCTGTGCTAGGCTATGAGGTCCACGGCATGGAGAAGGTCCCGGCCAGGGGCCCGGCCCTCGTAGTGTACTACCACGGGGCCATTCCTGTGGACTACTACTACTTCCTGGCCAGCGTCATCCTGCAGAAGGGGCGTACCTGCCACTCCGTGGCCGACCACATCGTGTTCAAGGTGCCAGGTAGGGCAGACTCAGACCAGTTAATACACCTCACTAGCAACACCAACAACACAACAAACCTGATGTAAATGCAGACGTAGGGGTCGTTAGGCGTTGTGTTGGTTGAAAAGAATATAGGTGCCGTCCTGGAGTGAATCCTTACTTACGGTAATCATACTATAGACAGGACGTTTACATGCTAAATAGAGCATTATATCTGCGATTGAAAGTATGATGGCTTACTGTCTGACTGAATTTTCTAGCTAGCTAACTAATAGTCTGAAACAGATGGGCATTAACTAATCGTGTGACAATGGTGGGCGTTAGCTAGCTAGCTCCTTTTTCAGTGTGACACTAGTGGCCTAACTAGGAAACAGATTCTGGTAGGTGTTAGCCTTAGTCTCCACGCCCTAGTGCGTGGAGCCGTACATAACACTAGCTGTGCTGTGGCCGCAGGCTTCAAGTTGCTGCTGGACGTGTTTAGCGTGACCCACGGGCCGCGCGAGGAGTGCGTGCGGGCGCTGCGGAGCGGCCACCTGCTGGGCATCTCCCCTGGGGGTGTGCGGGAGGCGCTGTTCAGCGACGAGACCTACCCGCTGCTCTGGGGCACGCGCACAGGCTTCGCCCAGGTGGCCATCGACGCACAGGTGGTGCGTGTCACATGAGACGGGCCCTAGCGACTAATCCATGTTGTTGTAGTTGTTGTTGTTGTTTAAATAAAAGTTGGAGTCAGCGATTGTAAACTAAGACAAATTTTTGATATAATATATAGAATATCTCGTCGCGGCCCATTAAAGTGTGCTGAAAATATATTCTGGGGTTTATACACAGCGCTGTAAAGGGGAACACAAATAAAGTGGTGCAGACCGTTCCACACAACGCTATCTTGGCCAAGCCTGTCCCATGTTGGGGGGCGGAGCTTCTGAGGGAGCACCCTTCGGCTTTGAAGGGAGAGGAGGTGTTGCTTATTTGATCAAGTTCAAATATCAACAAGCTTTCTCCAGAATGGCTGACTCTCCAGAATGGCTGACCAAATGTTTATTATTAAATTATTATTATTATTATTATTATTATTATTATTATTATTATAATTAAATATTGTTTTTGTGATTGTATTGTTGAAGTTAGTATGTATAACTAAGTGGTTCTAACCTATCAACAATGTGTCTCCGTTGATTCCACCTTTTAAGTGTGACTCTCTTATTATGATTAATATTAATAATAACAACGCTTGGTGTGTTTATGGCATAATCATTTTTCTATTATAAAGCTAGAATGGAGTTATCAATTTGATAGTAGTTGAAGTTCAATGTTAAGTCTGATTTGGTGGTATGGTGCATTGTGGGTAGAGTATCACGGTGTAGTTGTCTTCTCTACAGTTCTGATTGGTCCAGCTGTCTTCTCGCTCATCTCTCGCTTTCTCTCTGTTGTGTTGGTAGCCAATAATTCCAATGTTCACTCAGAACGTCCGAGAAGGTTTCCGATCCCTGGGCACACTAAGTAAGTATTAATGGCCATATACCATATTTATATTACTATGTTACTATAATATTACTATACGACATGTTAATATAGCAGCAAATAGCTTCTCTTTGTGAGGATATAGTGGAGCGGAGATGACATGACACTCCCTCCGCGTGTGTGTGTGTTTGTGTGTGTGTGTGTGGGGGGCCCATGAAGCTATTCTTGTCTGAGATGGTGGTTCTCTAGTAGTAGTAGTGACTTTTAAATACAGTGGCTAAACGCTGTTGCATTCTTAATGTTTATTTGTTATTTTTTTACACTTGAAAGAAAAAAGTGTTTAATCCTGTTACTGTTCACCCGGTGGCACCTCTGCTAATGTAGCCCCTCCCACTTCTGCCAATGTAGCCCCTCCCACCCAGGGCCTGAACTGACACGCTCCGTCTCCATCCCCAGGGTTTTTCCGTTGGCTGTACGAGCGGTTCCGGCTGCCCATCGCCCCCGTTTACGGCGGATTCCCGGTGAAATTTCGTACCTACCTGGGTGACCCGATCCCTTACGATCCCAACCTGAATGCCGCACAGTTGGCTACAAAAGTAAGCAAGCAAGCATCTTCCCTTTTTTAATAGTAGTATTAATAGTAGTAATGATAGTACCAATGCTATTGTTGGTATTTTCAAGTTGAAGTAGTATGTCCTGTTGTGAAGGTGTCTATGGGTCCTGGGGTGGGGGTATAGGGGCCCTGGGG
>JAODLL010040233.1:0-10281 GCA_026546735.1 Forbesichthys agassizii
GTGCGGTAAAGTGATTGCAATACCGCTCCCGCTGCTCCGATTCTCCGGCCAATCTCCCGCTCCAATGTCCCCTCACTGGCAAACAAGACCCCGAGGTACTTGAACTCCTTCACTTGGGGTAAGGACTCATTCCCCACCCGGAGCAGGCACTCCATCAGTTTCCTGCGGAGAACCATGGCCTCAGATTTTGCGGTACTAATCCTTATCCCAGCCGCTTCACACTCGGCTGCGAACCGATCCAGGGAGTACTGGTGTGAGTGACATTTAACTGATATCCCTGTAAATCTGGTGCCTTGCAAATAGGCAAGGCTTATAAACTACCTATTTAAATATACATTCATATACTATTTGACTAGTGAAATCTACGCTTATAATGTATTTGATATTCGGGGAGCGCGACATTCAGCAAGGTAAGGTGTCGCTTCACAGGTAAAGGGAGACGTTTTATCATCTGAACAGAATCGTTCCTGTCAAATGATCCTGCCCACGCTACGGCAAGCGAAGAGGGGCGTTGATCGATTCGCAGTACCGCTACTGAACAATGATGTCGGAGCAGGAGAGTCTGAGGTGCTCCAGTGCAAGAAACCGCGGTGGAGTGCAGAGAGTTGAAGGAAAATTGCGAGCCAGCGTAGAAAAGGGAGATTACTATGAGGCACATCAAATGTACAGGACCCTGTTTTTTAGGTAAGAATGTTTCCATTACTGTAGCGTGTGTTACAGCATTAGCAACTGGCTGGGGCCCGACAATTCCAGATCATTCCTCTCGTCAACCTTGCTTCCACATTTTTCTCTAGGTGATTGGTTCAGTTTTACCAATGACCCTCCCCCACATACCAGTTCATGTGTTTGTTTGGATAGCTGCCTGTGTCAATCTTAAAATCGACAAATAGGACTGCTAAGTTTGCTAATCATTGCTAGCCACGCTAGCTTCTTCGTAACAGTCTCTATCATAGGTGAATTAACGTCACCGTGGTAGAGTTTAGTAACATATACAATGTATATCGTCCTTAATGTAAATTAGCGAATATGTGCGCCTCTAAATAATGTAAGTCTAAGTAACTGCTAACGTATTGTACTGTATTGTAGGTTCGGTACCGGTACACAATCGTTTGTTTTTCCTATTCAGCGATCTGTCAGACATGGTATCTGCATGACTGCACCCCTTTCTACATTATAGTATCATACTCTGTCTGTCATAGCAGATTGACAAAGTAACTAGTTTCATAACTAAGGCTCTGGTGACTGTTTTTTTTTCTTATATGTATATGGAATTATCTTGTACAGGTATAGTCTTAAACCCAAAACAAGTTCAATTTGATAACCAGAATCCGTTTTACTATTGTCCATATATAGGTATATGTCACAGGCCAAACATGCAGAGGCAAGGGAACTGATGTATAATGGCGCAGTACTCTTCTTCAGTTATAACCAGGTACTTTGTTGATTTCATTTGATGTGTGTGTGATAAACAATAGAAAATGTTCCTAAAGGGTAAAAGTACCTTGTAAATTGTTACATTTTTAAAGCTAGGTTATATCCATGTTGCTTATGACTTTAATAACAGCTCAGATCAATTCATAAACTCGTCTGTATTATTGATTAATTATACCCTTTTGGCAAATTAAGCAATTACATGGATATCCAACTACCATGATTTCACATGCTCAAATATGGCAGTGATAGTTTATAGTATTTTTTTCTCCTCAGCAAAACAGTGCAGCAGACCTCTCCATGCTAGTATTAGAATCTTTGGAGAAATCTGAGACAAAAGTTGAAGATGACGTATTAGGTGAGTGGCTAACGGGTCAGGTATATCCTATTTCATATATATTACACAAAGCAGAACATATATGGTAAACTTTTTTGTCTCGCTCAAGATAAGTGTGGTGGAAAAGGTGTACACATTATTACTTTTATGATATGTATTAATCATATTATTACTCTTATTATTAAGATTTTTAGTATATAGTTTATTATTAATTCAGTCATAATAGCCTGTTTGCACTAATGCACTAATGCAGTACATTGCACACAATTCTTCAAATGTAGAACTGTGTGTCTAAAATGCCAATTGTAATGGTGACCTTGCATGGATGCACAGCCTGACACCGTCTCTGTGCCAGGATGGAGACAATTTGAAGTCAGAGCTACAGCAGAACGTAACCTTGAATATAACAAGCTCACCTGCTTCTAGCAGGAAAACATAGGGGGATGATTATATGTGACAAATAATATAACAAAATGATAAGAAGGTTGTTCTGGCGAAGGTCTACATTAAATGTACAATATATATAATATAAGAATGTGATTTGTTTGGCTTTGCAAACTAACACAGCTAATTTTATTAGGTTAACTTTGACCAATTATAGGTGGAGTCAACTATTGAAAGTTAATTATAAGCTAATGCACATTCTGTCAAATTCACCAAATATCTCCTTGCGTTTCGCTATTTTATCGCTCTCTGTGCGTGTTGAAAAAAATAATCTGATATTTCTACACAACCCTGGCTCCGTAAATAGGAGCATAAACAACACCGCTCGTATCAACAAAGCTGTAGCACTACGCTTTGCTTCACAATGCATTCCGATGTGTGAGGCGGAGGGATACTGTTTTGATTTTAGCTTAAAGTTAGCAAGAATGACTGACCCTGCCTTTGAGATCAATAAACATAAGATATTATTAAACATGCTAGATTTAGCTGCAGTTTGTCATCTTCCCTCCAATATAGGCTCTCAAAAATGTGCATCAGTGTTCTTTTTTGTGTATGATTGGTTCAGCTTTACCAAGGACCCTTTGAGTACTACCTGAATTACTGACCTCACTTTACTGGGTACATTTTCTGCAGAACACCTGGCCAAGCTGTTCAGCTTGATGGATGCTAACTCTCCCGAGAGAGTAGCGTTTGTATCCAGAGCCCTTAAATGGTCCACAGGTGGATCAGGCAAGCTGGGCCACCCCAGACTACACCAGCTACTGGCTGTCACATTGTGGAAAGGTAGCGTGAAAGAGGACTGACTGCTTTTCACATCCACAGCTTGGTTTACCTGCTATTAATGACACAAAGTGCTAGACTAGAGTGTTACATGTATGTGCTTGCTGTACCTTTTTGAGCTAAGGCAGTGAGCAAGCTCCACAGGGAGCTTGCCTTCCTGATCACAGAAAGGTGGGGGCTTTCTGTTTCCATGTGTAAGTTGGCTGATTTGAGTTTCGCCCCACCTTCAGAGCAAAACTACAGTGAATCCCGTTACCACTTCCTGCACTCGTCTGATGGGGAGGGCTGTGCCCAGATGCTTGTGGAGTACTCTGCCGTGCGGGGCTTCCGCAGCGAGGTGGACATGTTTGTGGCGCAGGCCGTCCTACAGTAAGCCAACCGTTTCCCATAATCTTCTTCTTTGTGTTTGGTGGCACTTGGCAAGCCTTTGTGCGTTACCGCCACCCACCAATATTTATCTGTCCAATAGTATTTGTCTTGTTCTCTCATGCGCCCAGGTTCCTCTGTTTAAAGAACAAAAGCAGTGCTTCCGTGGTGTTCAGTACGTACACAGACAAGCACCCGTCAATAGAGAGAGGCCCTCCGTTTGTCCAACCCCTTCTAAACTTCATCTGGTTTCTGCTGCTGGCAGTGGATGGGTAAGAGAACCGTTTCATTCCAGGGTGCAAAAATGTCTGCCATTTATTTCGGTTGCCAATGTAGGGCCTGTTTCCTTGATGTTTTTAAATGGATATTTACTGGATAGTTAAGTACCCCTACAACTGCTCAAGTGTACTATTTAGTATTTTCTCTCTTTCGCTCTCTTGGTCCCATTGGTTAATATTGATGGTTAAGTGTTTCAGCCATACAACAAATCCATTTTCTTGGTGAAACATGAAAAACTTGAATATAGGTTGTTGAGAATGTGTCCAATGATCATATTATAAATGCTTCTTTTTCTGTCTATTCTAGAGGTAAACTGACCGTTTTCACAGTGTTGTGTGAGCAGTATCAGCCTTCGCTCAAGAGGGACCCCATGTATAATGAAGTACGTCGAGTGATCGATCAATAGACTGCCACTGCTACTTGACCCAACGTTCATCCGCTAACCCTTCCGCTGTTGTGCTCCGCAGTATCTTGACAGAATAGGGCAGTTGTTCTTCGGAGTTCCACCCAAACAGTCCTCGTCATATGGCGGGCTGCTAGGTGAGTAAGAGCAAAGCCTTTATATTACATGTTTCTATGAGCCTGCATTCACACCGCCGGCCATGAGCGCCGGGGGGGCTCCGAGTAGCTTTGTAGCCGTCACTGGTGGGGTCCTGTCATGTTGCCGGTGAACACCTCTACTACAACTCACTCTTTTCCTTGCTGTCGCCCATTGTAGTTGGATATGTAGCTAGTGGTGGGAATGTAGACTCATTTGCTTTGTTGGGCCAATGGATCATAATTATCCTGGTGTAGCTAGACCCTAAAATAACTGAGTAGGGTCTGGACTCATCTCGTGTGTGTGTGTGTGTGTGTGTGTGTGTGTGTGTGTGTGTGTGTGTGTGTGTGTCAGGTAACCTCTTGAACAGCCTCATGGGTTCAGGCGAGGAAGAGGAGGTGGATGAAGCACATGATGACACCAGCCCTATAGAGCTTGACTGAGGGCCGGGAGAGGAGTTGAAGAGTATAGATGAATTGAATAAAGATGAGGGGTGTGGAGGAGGGAGCAGACCCCAACCCCACCTGAGGGGAGGAAGCGTGTGTTTGTGTGTGTGTCGGGTGGTTGGGGTGGATCATCACGTAGAGGGGGCGCTGTTTCTCACAAACACCCCCCCCCTCCCCGTCCCGAACAGACACCCCTCGTGTTCTCGCCCGTCCATTGTGACATCAGAGCAAAAACAACCCCAAACGGCACTGGGCTGGACGTTGCACACGCCAAACTGCAAACTCTTCCCATGTTGAATTGTTGTAATTATATACAGTATATATTAATTTTGGTTTAAATTCTTTTTCTTTTCTCACTCTGTAGGGTTTTTGGCTTTGAAGCCAGAAATCAGTTGTATGAAAATGTTCACAGTACCCCACCTCCCCCTCTCTCTAGTTAATTGTCTTTAAACTTTATGGATGAAGAGAGGGCTAGGGAGTGCTATAGCATATTTAATGTTACTCCTCAAACAAGACGGCTGCTTCACAGACATTCAGATAAAGCAGCCCTGTGTAGTTTGTTTGGAGGGGGTAGTAAATATTAAGAATGATGAGAATGTGTAGTCCATTTTGCAGATGTAGCCATTGTGGAAGTCTTCACCTTTTACTGCCCGTTTGCTAATGTGCTGCATAAAATAAACTCCAATGATGCTTTGCTTGACGAAAGCAGTACACTCATTGGTCTGACGTTCTTTATTTTAATGCAGATGTGTTGTACGGAATACTGTGACGACTTTTCCCATGGTTACTATTGTAAATTGTCAGTTATAAATGTCATGAAAACATAACATTTCAGGTGCTTTTCTTCATATTTATGTTTAGTAAGTTTAAAAATAACCAGTGCAAGAAGAGTGTTAAGCAGGGGTATGGGGAAATGTTCAGCAATTGCTTGTTGGTCTTGAATGTGAAAGAAATATAGCATATTTGTTATATAGGCAACTACTCTCTGTATTCATATTCCTTCAGACTAGTGAACATAGCCAATTGCTGATGTATTTGTGTTTGACTGGTGTTTGACACTAGTGTGTGCCAGTGTTTGATCAATAGGGAGAGGCTAGTCCATCCATCCATACACGCCAGTGGTACTGTATGCAGGAGCATCCTGTGTGGTTTGTGTCGAGACCAGAGTGATGGTGAAAGTACTGCTCATTTAAATGCAATCGACTCGTTTGGTCTTTGGCATTACCTCTTCTTCCCTTCGTTGACCGTTTCCACTTAGACCAATCTTTTCACTGCTGAACATTTCAGAACTGTGAGGATGGATACCATTAAAGTGTAATTGAACTATCCCAGCACTTGTGTACCCAGTGTACTGTCTTTCAGTTGAATATTATATTTGGTGTGTCAACCATCAGCCAAGGGTACCCATCATTATGTTGTTGTCGAACTTCCATTGGGGTTGCAACAATGTTATACACTTGAACCAAATGTTAATGTTTCAACTACTTCATGACAAGACTTCCTTCCTGTAAAGTGACTTCGAGCTAAACATTACATGTGCAAAAACCACTGTGTGCAGTCTGTATTAAAAGTCATGACCCAAGGTAAAATTAGAGTTACCAAAGGTATTTTATGATTTT
This sequence comes from Forbesichthys agassizii, assembly GCA_026546735.1. Taxonomy (NCBI): domain Eukaryota; kingdom Metazoa; phylum Chordata; class Actinopteri; order Percopsiformes; family Amblyopsidae; genus Forbesichthys; species Forbesichthys agassizii. Next base: position 6,241 of record JAODLL010040233.1, read on the forward strand.
ATTCCAAAATGCTATTCATTTTGATGTCACTGAATAATGCATTCATGGTCTTAAAATTACTATTAGAAAATCAGATTGTTTAAGTCATACTGTGTCATTTTGCAAGAATGCAGTCATGTAATTTTCCATTAGTGTCTGATCATTATTGACGCACAACCTCTCAGAGGCAAGCTAAATTCATCTACAAGAGTCAATGTGGCTCAAAGCATCAGCCAGTTATTTATATTCATTTTTATCTTCAACTGAGTGCAATCAAAGGCTCAGCCAAGTTGGTCTCCATCTTGTTTCTTGAGTCAAGGCTGTATGTGTAGTTATGTTTTTGTTTTCCTTTAGAACGTGAATGGGGATTGTTTGCATTTTGTTGATCTAATTGAGTAATAAATCACAACTACTAAGAATGTTTTTGTCTTGTGTAATGAATGATTAAACGTTTTATTCCTAGCAAATAATATACTTACAACAAAAAAGTGCATAATTAAACGTGAGACCATGCAAATGCACATGGTGGCATCACATTCTTAAAAGTATAAATTTGTGTTTACGTTACATGAAATGACACTAGACAAGATCAACCGTTGCAATGATATTGCCAAACACATTAGGACAAGGCAAAGCTAGAATCTTTGAAAAGTTCCTTCGGCTGTTAGCGGTGCTCCTGTAGAGGTTATGTTAGTTGTATTCAGTCTGTGACACCAGTAGGAATGCATTAGAAAAGTATTACTCCATACCTAAACATTGTCCAGGATCTAGCAGGCTAGTCTGAACCCCTTAATTCCCCAAGTCAGTATTTACTGTATGTAGCTCGTCGTGCAAAAGGGCTTTGACACGAGCTCGTGTCCGCCAGTTGGAAACAACTAGCCGTGCCAAGTCTGTTTAGGTGCGAGACTGCAGTGTGAGCCTCTGGACCATGTCTGAGATGTGAGCCATGTCAGGCTGTTGCGCCTGGTGTTTGATGTATTCCAGAGTCCTCACCTGGACCACAACAAGACAAGAAGGCCCGCATTAGAATTACAGTTGTGGTTACAGGGGGGTGACCCTTGAACTGTGTGTGACGTGGGGAGGTGTTCAACGTACGGAGGTGCGCGTGTCACAGTAGCCATGCTTGTGGCTGAGGTTCCACAGATTGACAGCCAGCTGGTTGAGCTTGTTGTTCCGCAGGTCGCCGTGTGCCAGCAGACAGCCGAACAGAGAGAAGGCCAGAGCACCCTGACGACGCACGTTATGCTGCGGGAGGAGAAGCCCACGGGGTTAGCTGGAATGCCCTTATTAGATAGATGTACTCTAGCTGTGAAGAATTGGAAATCAATCTAAATGTTGTGGCCGGTACTTTACCTCATCCTTGCCCAGCACTTTCAGCTGGTCTAGAACTTGTCCAATCAAGGTCTCACACAGTCTGCTGATCTCTGCTATAAACTTGGGGTCTCCACCATAAAGTGTCTCATTGGAATCCACTGAGACCAGCAGAGACATGGAGGATTGTACATATTAAGGAGACATGGCTAATGTGGCAAATGGCATTCAACAGTCCACAATGTAAGAATCTTAATACAATTCTAAACATACATTGATTGATTTTAAATGTAATAAATCTTGAGAATCCTCAATTCTTACATTAGGGGTAGCAGAATGTGTGTGTTGACAGAGTGGTCCTCACACGTGTAGCAATACCAACTAGGGCTGGGCGATATACCGGTATTTAATTGACATCGGTTTATTTTCAAAAGAAATATAAAATTACACAATATCATTTTTATCGATGTAGTTATATTATGCGTTTCTTCATAACTTTTTAGATTTGTTCGTCTCTCCCTCCATGCCTGCACTTGGCCTGAGGAGTGGTCAGGAGCGAGTGATTTAGTGTGTTCAGAGTGTCAAACGGGCGGAGACACCAGAGAAAGCTCACATAAGCTCGTACAAGTTTACACGGAGTAGGCATTTGAAGCGCACCTTTTTTCAGAGTAGCCAATGAGAGAGCAGATACTGAGTCACATGCTCAATTTCCGTTTCTAGCCAGCTAGTATTACATGGTACCAGTAATCAAATTTAATGTGGCTTAAATTGAATGAAATGAAAGTCATTATAGCTGCAATATTAAAAACCTCTCTGCTATGGATGCTACCGATATATATTGTGTTTCGGTATTCAACCTAAATATATCAGGATGTGATTTATTGGCCCATATCGCCCAGGTTGTGTGTGTGTGTGTGCGCATCTCATTATTGTGTCACCTCTGGGAATGGAGTAGAGGTATGTCTCCTGACTCACGGCAGCCAGCAGGGGAATGGCGCTGATGTACACCTTGACCTTGGCATCGCTGGTGTCTTCCCACGTGTAGTCCTGGACCATGTTCAGAAGACCACGGACCAGGTAGAGCGCACCGTGTTCAGGGTGGTCCTGCACACAACACAAGCCCATAGATATTTATATGTGTAGAAATATCTGATGAACGGTACATTCCTCAATAGCATCATAGTTTAAGCCATAGTCAGTTTTCATGATAAATACTTTGATGGTCCCCATTAACTTCTATGCGCCGTTACCGGGACAACCAGCAGTGTGGCCAGGAAGTTGTTAATGAAGTCCATCAGAAAGCTCTCAGTGGAGCGCAGTTTTCCCTCCACACTGACGCTACGAGGAACCTCTTGTAAGAGGCTGATGGCTGCCTTAAAGAAGGCATCCGCTGTACACACAGAGAGAGATAGAGAGAGAGAGAAGTTGGGTTCACATAGAAATAGATGTAAAGTGAATGCAATGTGTTTAATCATGTTTCAAAAATATCAAGGAAACTCTTAGTTCCAAGTTTTCACAAGTTGATCTAAGACACACAAAAAAAAAATTCTCCTTTTTATTCACAAGTCTGTATTACGGAGCACGTTAGCTTAGCCAACACCAAGCCTGACAGGTGTGCCTTATCAATGTACTGATTACAATGCATCATTATCACACAGGTGTGTCTTGGACTGGTCACAATATAAGGCCACTCCAAAAATGTGCTGTTCCGTCACAACACAATGCCACAGATTTTGAGGTAACGTGCAACTGGCATGCTGACGTCCACAAGAACGAATTTTTTTAAGATTAATCTGCACATTTTAGAGTGGCCTTTAAAAGCAGGGTCATTCTTGAGAACTCTTGCTAACTTTGATCTCAAATCAAAACAGTATCCCTCCACGGCGCCCTCCCCACACATAAAAATGCATTGTGAAGCAAAGCATAATACCATGCTACGGCTTTGTAGATAAGAGCAGTGTTCGCCACTTTGTGGATGTTCCTATTTATGGAGCCAGGGCTGTGTAGAAGTACCAGATACTTTTTTTTCAACATGCACAGATAACGTTAAGATAGCAAATAGTGAGGGGATAGTTGGTGAATTTGACAAAATTCACCAATAATTAAAAAATTCGGAGTAATATTATCTTACATTTTTACAATTAGTTTGCAATAGCTGGCTATAGCTTTAATTGTGACCAGTCCCAGGCACACCTGTAATAATGATGGTGTTTCATGAGCATCTTAATATGTCACAACTGTCAAGTGGATGGATAACCTTGGCAACCGTTTTCTGTTCAGCGTAGCAAAAAAATAGTGTACTTGTCATTTTAGAGCTTTATTTCTAATGACCAAACAATGCGTGGGCAAAAAGCCTACTCACCCTGGGACAGACACTGGTTGGCTAGTGCCACTTGGCCAGAGAGCAGGTAGAGGCTGAGGCGACAGAATATACTGCTGAGAGATGGGATGGTGATGAAACTGTAGGCTGCACACGCCTGCCATGAAGACACACAGGGTTAAAGACTCTAGCCATAGCCTGCATGGCACTGTGTGTGTGTGTGTGTGTGTGTGTGTGTGTGTGTGTGTGTGTGTGTGTGTGTGCGTGCGCACTGACTAACCCTGACAAAAGCTGACGTTTTGCGCGAGTGACTCCCTTTCATCACCCTCCTGGTCTCCATGGCGAGCTGGTTCACCATCTGACACACGCAGAACAACACATATCACTGGTGTGTGTGTGTGTGTGTGGGGGGGGGGGGGGGGGGGGGGAAC
>JAODLL010040233.1:10291-21187 GCA_026546735.1 Forbesichthys agassizii
CCCCCCCCCCCCCCCCCCCCCCCCCCCCCCCCCCCCGACCCCATGCAGAGTAAACAACAGGTGCATACAGTGTGTACACACACAGTTGTGCACTGATGGAGACATACAGTGCTGTACAACGTCACATACAGTGCTGTACAACGTCATGCCGCTGAGAATAACTGGTCACTGTTGCGTGCACACAATAAATAATCCTCACGTGAATGAGCTGCACCAGCACTGGTTCAAGGTTACAGAACGTTGCTCTAGCCTCCACACAGAAACTCAACTGCTGCTCAAAATCCCGGCAAAAAGACACCTTGGAGGACGGACAGACAGACAGACAGGGAAATCAAACAAGCAGTCAAGCAGAGAGCAAACAGTATATGACAGGAACATATGGAAATTGTAGATCTATTGAATATGCTAATGATTACAGCCCTTGTAGTGGTCAAACGAAGGCTGGGGTCAGTATTGACAGAATGTCTATGGCACCTTACCATGCTTATGAAGCCATTGATCAGCAAAGCCAGAGATCTTTTCTCATCCTCAAGAGTCAGAGAGCTGTAAGTTTATAGAATATTAACAAAGAGATTATTGTACACATATACACAAACAGGTAGGCATTACATGCAGTCACATGCATTCATACAAATACAGATGATACACAGACGTACTACGCGGCTGCATTTACAGCACGCTCGTACGCACACACACGTTCACACACTGCATACTTGCAAGAGTCGTGCATGGTTTTGCAGACATGGAGCAGGGCATTGAGAATGACAGGATCTCTTGTAGGATCTAGCTGCTGTCTAGGTTGGACACAGGTGTACACATGTAGCCATGGTTACAGATCATTCAAGCTTTGCACTGAATGCAGTTTACATGGTGACAACAAACCTAACTAATTTCTTGACGTTATTTCTTAGATTTGTTTGAACATACAGAAGACTTACTTGACGAAGACCTCCATGATGGATCTGCACACCTCCACCCTCACACTGTCTTTCTGGAACATGTCTAAAAATGGCAGGAAACGCTCCTGTGTGGAGACAGGAAGTGCCATCATCCATTTGTTTATACATCAGCAAATTCTGCCTGAGCAGTCAAACTAAATAATCCCTGCTATAATTGTTATTTGTGTTAGTTAAATCTAGAGAGAGGTACATTGTGAAGGGGCCATCACTCACCATGGAAAACAGGACAGAGAAGTCATGGAAGTAGTTGAGGGTTTTTCTGATCACTGACTGCAACTGAACACACAGCGTAAGAGATACATTTGAGCAAACGATTGATGCCAAGGACAACCTTTTTAAAAAATACAACAGTTTTCATTTAAATTTTTCACAGTACTAATGTTGTCACGGTCAACAGGACTGAGAAATTCCTCACTGTTATATTATGTGTTGTTATGGTGATTCAGCAGAATCTTGTATCCAACTTAACTTTATTTGGGGTTAAATTACCTTACATGCAGACTAACTTGATTGGCTAACTATAAGTGGGAGGTCACAACCCAGAACAATATGTAACCCTTGGGGGGGCTGAATCAGACTTACGTGATAAAGAATTTTGGCAAAATAACATATTTAAAGACATATTTAACACTGCAAGTCCAGTCCTTTCATGTCCCATTAGACATTGGAAACACTAACAATAGAGGACCTTTAAAACTAAAGGACAGCCTCCTTAATGACTTGTTATATACATAATTCATGTGGTCAGTGTGTGACATATACCTGGGGATAGGCATCTTCAAAGGCACGGTCTGGGGTCATGTGTTTGATGATGTCAGCCAATACTGTGTTGACCTCACGCTTCTAGTAGACAGGGGCAAAGCAAGATAAACAGCAGCGTTATAATGTCATGTGTTAGAAAGCTTGTAAGAGGTAAGATTTACAAACACATAATGGCGAGGGAATTATGTGTGCAATGTGTCTGCCAATCTAACTCACTGTAAAGTTTCGACAGGTAAATTCAACCCAGATCTCAGCACAGTTGATGTAATCCTGAAAAGGAACTAAATATTAAATATACCACTTTAAATTATGACACATTTTAAAATATACTTTAATGTGACAGAGGTTAAAATGTAAACACTAAAATAAATATTGAAAAAATTGGTTTAGGACAACAAATTATGAAAATGATACCCCAATGTAACTAATTAACATGGAAGACACAATTAATAGCTTTATTATAGTTAATTTAGTTTAGCATCTTCTTGGAATCTTCCTAACCTGTGTACTGCGGATTTTAGTGATGACCTTCCACGCCTCATTGAGGATGGGCAATCTGTCCGTCTCTGGTGGGTCAGTGCATGACAGACTGCGACCCAGAGAGCCATACAATAGGTGCTGTAAAGGACAGCGCATTTACATTGGGTGCATTTATACGTTTGTACAATGCTGAAGTAGCGGTTTAATGTCCGTGTTCACTGACCTTTGGAAAGCCGGCCTCATCACACTCTTTGATCATACCTATAAAGTCAGTGGCTCTGGTTGCCACAAACTCTGGTCTAAACGCCCACATGACAGAATTCAACAGCAGGGCACTGGGGGGAACGAAACAACATCATACACAAGGATTATGCATTGGGCTTAAAACATTGCCCCGTATTCACATGAAGTGAGCAATAACGTACTTGTTCCCCAGTTTCTTGCATCTCTCCATCATTTCTGTGAGAAGAAGCTACCATAGGAAACAAAACATTGAAGTTAACTCACACGTGCTTTGTGCGTGCGTGAATCAATTTCACCGTGTAGGAGCCACATCTCTTGGGGGTGGGTGACGTACCTCTGGCGCTCTGTATGCCACACACTGTAGGATCCAGTGTATGGCAGGGGAGTAGAGGGTCAGGTACTGAGGTACCTCCACTCTCTGTATGGCCAGCTGGTTCTGAACGCTGTCCCCGTGGATCTGACGGAAGGTGCCCAGCAGGTCAAAGAAGTTGCGGTTCAGGCTCTCCTTCAGATGGGGGGCTACCTCCATGCCCACCTGGGAGAGACAGAAGCACCGGTTGGGTGTCACACAAGGCTGGCCCGTTGCTAACAAATGGCTGTGATGAGCGTATGGTAGTACAGTGCACGAAATGGACTACCCTGCACAGATACGCTCTGGTGTAGACGGCCACAAGGGGGTCTCCTATTCCTCTGATCATTGCCGTTAGCCTGGGTAGGGTCTCCTGAATGCCACTGGGTGGAAACAGGCGGAAGAGAGGAATGACACTGTTGGAAGAACACCGAACCAAAACTATTCAAAAGAATGAGCGTTCAAGCGACTTACGATTTGTTCAGGAAGCGGTTGCACTTGAGGATGGCGGCCTCTACATATCTGAACAAAGGGTTAGAGAGTCAACCTTACAGCCACGTGAGCTGGATGGATGTGCGGCGTTCGGTGGGTATACTGAAGGATACAGCCTGGGCGTGAGCTCTCGGATGGAGGCGATTTTAAAGAACCAGTTGAGGCAGGTCTCCTTGGCCGTGTCGCTGACGTCATCCGCTGTGAACGAGTCTGATGTAGGAGGGAATGACAGATGATGTACGGATTTTACTCATTTTCTCTGGATTTAACCCTGGTCAAATAAACCTATTTGAATAGTGATATTGGTCTTAGCAATTATTTTGTATTATTTATCCATATGATATAAGGTGAAACAGCATTAAACAGAACCATACATCTTAGTTTTTATGATGATATTTTAATTATGATGATATTTTAGCAATCTCGGTCAGCCCTAATACGAATTAGGTTTTGATGAAATGATCATGAGTTTCATAATGTCTGGGCTCAGAAGTTGGGTCACCTACCTGGTAATGGATGGGGGTCTGCGCACATGGTCCAGATTCTGTCATAGACAAGCCGGCCTGGAAGCGCGAGACATTACAATCAGCAACAAACAGAGCTGCACGAGAACATTCCTATAATAGGAGCAGAACGTAAATAAAGCAGGCCTTCTCTACGCACCGAAGGTGTCGAGGATATCTGTAATGAGGACAAACTTGCTGGGGTAGAACTGGATCACAGAGGTGTCGGACAGAAGCTTGGAGCACTGACACACAGACAGGTTTGATAAACACCAACTGTTACGATGGACTGGTGGGTGTAAATGTGTCTAAACCTACTGCCTATTAAGCCGAACTGGTAAGAAGCTACTGTTTGATGCGTCCGGTTCACAGTTGATTTCTCCACTGTGTTTTTACTATAAACTTGGCTGACTACCTGTATGACGATTTTGAGGGCCTTGACCTTCTGGTCGGAGGCCCAGGCCTCCTTCAAAGACTGGTTGAGCTCCTCAATGCGGTTGGCATACTCCTGCTGGGACAGATTCAACAGCTCTCGCTGGGAACCCTGGGAGAAAGCATGTACGCACGCACGTCAATAATAGTGAGCAATTAGTTTTTGTTGGAAATACACCCAGAACCTTAGCCGTAGCTAGTGCTAGTGTCTATAGAAGCACAACAATGCCCATATACATATACATTAGATCAATACCCGATATAAAAGACAGACAAATGCATGCTCAATAGCCACACCTCCTCCAGGTCATCCAGTTCTTCTAGGCGATTGCGGACCTTCTCTGATACTGCAGATCCCGGACTAGGGGCCTTGACTACAGCGGGGAGAGGAGCGTTCATTAAGATGACAGCCTAAGGTAGCCTACGGTCAATGGTTTTGTATGTTGAGTAAACTTACCTTTGTCAGAACCCATGAACAGATTCTAGTACAGAAAAATACATTTGAATTAAGTTCGGCAACAGATGACTGGTTAGAAAAATGCCTCTAAATAGATATTACAGCAATTACAGTAAGTGTTTTTAACATAGCTTATTAACCAAATGTAAAGAAAATGGTTTGGCCCCATACATTTTACAGAGAGTTGCTCTAATATGCAGGTGCCTCCAACCCAGAAGAACATTGCACAGTAAAAATGATCTAAATATTGTGTATTATTATTTCATATGTATTACACACTGTACATTATAGTCTATAATAATAATAATAATAATAATAATAATAATAATAATAATAATAATAATCGTAATACAAAAGCAGCAGCTTCATGTTTATGCTAGGATGATGTCCCTGTGAAGAGCAGGCTATGTCATATGAAGCCTTTAAAGCTCAGCTCCTCACAATAGACAGCTTCTCAGTGGTGGTGAACCTGGCCAGGATCTCGCCTCGTTTCGCTGACCAGGGTTCAAAGTCTGCTCCGACCACCTCCTCCTCTCTCCTCCTCTTCCCCAGGTCCTGAGCAATACATAAAGAAGTAAGAAATTATTTTTTATACATGTAAATGAATAAATAAATAAATGTATAATTAATAAATAATATATATAAATACATTAATTCATTAATAAATAAATAAAGATAAATAAATAATTAATATTACCAATAAATAAAATAATAAATGTATAATAAATTAATATAAATTAATAAATAGCACAAAATATTGTGTGTGTGTGTGCGTTTACTCGCCCCCATGCTGCTGCTGTGTGAGAGTGGGGGGGTCTCGATGACGGAGGCTGCAGCAAACATGGACAGTGGATCTGTTCCGTCCAACATGGAGCTCAGAGGGTCCTGGGCTGCGGAAGAGGACGAGGAGGACGAGGAGGAGGTGCTGCCTTTACGGGCCCCGCGGCGGGACTTTGTGTCTGTCACCTGGGATGGGTGGACAATGGAGAGAAAGCCAGGCAACTAGCCCTCAGCTACAGTAGTGGCTGTTCTTAGAGAAACAGGAGTAAGTATGATCATCACATTCTTACCATTAACATAACCACTCAGATTGAGTGCCATTGGTCAGTGCCATTTGAGTAGATATTTACATTCCTAAGGTTATGATCATGGAATGAACCACCAATCATCGTTTTCTGCCCTTCAAAGAGACACCCTTCATCTGGATCATATTTCTCATTTTCAAGTCAAATGTGTTAAATGCGTTGCATCACGCACTTTATATAGTTAAGTGATAGTCTCAAAGCGATAGTACCCCTATATGATGGAGGGATACGCTTAACTTACAGTGATGGCTTTCAGAGGATGGTAGTCCCCAAACTCCACTGGCATCACCTCAAGACGGCAGCACTGCAGCTCTGCCTCATATCTTCTGCCCCGGGAATGCCTTCGCGTACAGGAGAAGATTGGTAGTTCAGTGAGAATGTTTTGATATGATGATATATAAAATGGAAACCCCATTGCATTTGCAAATCTTAGCGATGGAAGTTGCAAAACAGGATCGTGTTACCAATGCTAATAGACCGGGTCAAAGCATTTACGTTTGATATTTCCATTAGCTCGCTAGGCTAGACATTACAGCTGAGCAAATACTATATTGATACTGCAACAATCCTGCATCCTGATATATTAATTCAATGTCAGTGACAAATATGTCAAGAAAACTACAAGCTGACATTCTGTTTAGAATTGTGTGATACAAGCATATTTTCTCTATTGCATATTGTTAGATGTGTTTGTATTCATGCACACAATTCTAGTCATTTAGGATTATTAAAATAGCAACGTATTATTATCAGTTTTCTTGAGAATAGTCTCTTACCATTGCACGGCTGCCATTTTTGTTATGATTTGATCATATGACTTTCCAATACTTCCTGGTTATGACATACTTTTCCAAAATGCTATTTTATAATCAAATTAAGCATTTTTGGATAGAAGGTTTTGTATTTATAACATATGGACTGAACTTTTACTTGAATTAAATAATAGGTCATAGGTTGCAAATAAATTAAACGTAAATGAAACGACATTTCCCAGGATCCTTCGCGGGTCCTCAAGCTTGGTATTACCGATTATAAGAGATACAGTACGTCTTATTTGGTACAGTAAATACTTTAGTATATGAGTGATGATGGCATGAAAATCAGCAAGGGTAATCCGTTCATTTAACCTGTGGGTAAGTACCAACATTAGACATCCACACATGTTAAAACGTCTTGTGTAGCCTACAAGCTAGTTAGTAGCCTAAGATTGAGCGATTCGTGCAGGACAGGCCAATTACCAGAAACGGTAATTGGAAAGATGCTCTCAGGTTATCAATAACGATTACACATCAAACCGAAACGTTACTGTATTTTAAACAGTATATCACTCAGGTCTTCATATTTATCATACACATCACTCAATCATGACTACAGTAGGAACTCGAAGACAGACTGAGAAGACAGTGACTAAAGGCAGTGTTCCAGGAAACAATAGTGTGACCCAGCCGTGAATTATGTGCCATCTCCCACATCTTATGTCTAATTACAATAATAAAACAGCCCCGTTAAGTATTTCAATGATCATTTGGTTTTCTGAAAATACTAAAATACTATACTGTCCCTTGATTAATTTTAACTTGTGTAGCATATGATTACATATTGAATTGCTTTGAAGACGATCTGAGAGGACAGCCAATTTAGATAAATATTTTAGGATGAAGCTTATGCACTCATAGAACTATACTCTGATCACTTCCTCCTCCACAGATTTGGTTGCCATAGAGACTGCAGTGCCCTTCACTGCCACACTAGTGCACATTTTCTCCCTATCTTAGTGCAAGGTTAAGTGATACATAACAATGCTCAGTCTAAACAAACCTGTTACACCTTTAACAAAGAAAGACAACCTGGAGAACGTTCTCAGTCTGGCACAATTAGCAGACTGTTTTTAGCTGTGCATGTTGGTTTACCTGGGGTCACACCTGGTCATATCATGACCTCAAATAGACTTTCTCCTGCTGTTATCCTTTAGGTCATCCATCTTTCATAACATATGAAACCTTACTACACGTAGCATTGTGCGCATGGTTTTCATCACGCACACACACACTTTATTGTAGTTTATTACACACGAATACAACGCTGCCAAAATTATGGTGAATAATCGTACACGCACGGGGACAGCTTAGCAAGAGTATGCATTATGCGACCCCATTTGAGAGAGGCTCTCACAATGCTTGTATGTGTAACCAATACTGACTTTCATGAAATGTTGCCCAGTATCAGATGCTTACTTGTTTCATAGGAAATGCATCCCCTGGCCTTTCCCTCCTTATAGAGTTACCTCATCTGCATACGCACCGCATCAACGACTAAGTGCTTGGCCAGGGGACATGTTTTTGTGGTCAATTATTAACGGCAGGAGTTTTCTTGAGAGGCCAGCTGCGTGCCTACCTGATCGCTGTGTCGCCATTTATTTCCACCACAGACATGCTAGTTAGTGGGAGGGGCTCCCTTAATAAATGCCTTAAGGAGAGGAGATTCCCAGAGCTTCTGATTGCTCCTCGATCAAAACTGAGCAGGTTAATTGTAGCGTTCATCCTGGTTCACTTAGCTGCCATCAAGCTATGGACCACTTTAGTCATTGATTCTCTTGGGCCCGCTGTTTATTATTAACGCAAAGGAGCCTGACTCCTAACCACAATGGCCTCTGCCTCAACCATCGCAATCAGGTTGCGTTTTGAGGAGCTGCTGTTTTACGCCGCCTGCATATCTCACTGCTGGTGCGTCTGCCTATGTGCGTGTGTCTGCTGGGAAGGGAGAGTCTGCAGGGGGGCTGGAGGAGGAGGAGGAGGAGGTGGGAGGGGCAGCATGCGTCTGGCCAGCAGCTGGAGGTGGCAGGTCTCCCGGGCGATGAGGGCGTCGTTGCGGTGGTGCCGTCCGAGGAGAGGGGGCCGCGGCGTGGGCGTCAGGGCACCGGGGGAGCTGTGGAGCTACGGCAAGCTGTTGCTGAGGTCTCTCTACTTCAACACGCTGAGCAACTCGGACACGCTGCTGGACTGTGTGTTCGAGCCCATCTACTGGATCGTGGACAACGTCACCCGCTGGTTTGGGGTGGTGAGTGGGGTCCTCTGGGGGTTAATTCTGGGCATGCTCAGGGCGTTGTTCTGTTAGGGCCTCTACACAGGCAACATGGCTTTGTGAAGAATGCAGCCCACCACCATTAGGAATTTCGGCTAAATGACCGATTCCAAAAAAGAGCCTAACTCTTTTAGGTCCTTCTAGACAACACAACTGACCACACGGACATCTTATTTGTATTTTTGAAATATTTTCTAATTATTACACTAAATACATCTTATACCCACTTCACCTTAATGTTTCTCTGTGTTTTTCACCATAAGATTAAGTGTGGGCTCTCTCCCCTTGTCTTTACTGGCTACTTCCTTGTAGGTGTTTGTTGTCCTGGTCGTGCTACTGACGAGCTCTGTGGTGCTCATTGTCTACCTGTGTCTGATACCCATAATCCTCAGCACCTACCCCGCATACTTGATTCTCTGGCACCTGTGCTGTGGCCACTGGTTGCTTCTAATGGTGGTCTTCCATTATTACAAAGCCACCACCACCTCCCCTGGACATCCACCTAAGGTGACCCGCTCATGTGTCTCTTTAGTCTGTTTGATTCACCGCTTAAGTTAAGGTTAAAGGTAGAGTAAGTGATGCTGGAGAAAGATCCTCCTAAAAACTAAATGACTCCTCCCTCTTCAGTGCCAGTGTGCGGTGCGTTATGCACCACTTTGTTTGTGTTAGCTTCTCACTGAACAGTTCCAGGTTTGTGTTGAAGCAAGGTATTTACTTATTGCACACACATAATTATATACCTTTTTTGTATTTAAAAAATATTAAATATATATCAAAATACAACCAGTGAGCCTGGCTAGCAATGTTGTGTTCTTGGGGGTGCTATAACACAGTAAGTATGAGTGTTTGGTACAATTTATAATAATGTCACAAAAGGCTATTATGTTTATGAAGGTTCTTGCAGACACTTATAGGCTGTAGTTTTTGGTTGCATGTGATTTTATAAATTCTGCAATAAAACCTGTGTGTTTTCACTAGGAAAAAACTGACACCCCAGCAGTGTCCATCTGTAAGAAATGCATCATCCCCAAACCAGCCAGGACACACCATTGTAGCATCTGCAACACGTAAGCTAACCCAGTCATGTCTGTGCAACATGTTTCTTTCAATAATACGTTTTTAGTGACAAATTAAAGGTATGTGTTTAATTTGTGACTCTTTGTTGTATCACAGATGCATTCTGAAAATGGACCACCACTGTCGTATCCTTCGTAAAGAAACGTCCATTTAACAAGTTTGGCGCCACTATTCTCATTGGTGACTGTTTGTTTTCCTTAAAGTAGCTGTCCAGCTTGGTTGAACAACTGTGTTGGGCATTTCAACCACCGGTATTTCTTCTCCTTTTGTCTATACATGACCCTGGGCTGTGTTTACTGCAGCTTAAGCTGTAAAGACATGTTCCTGCAGGCATACAGTGCTGTAGAGGTGAGGGTCTGCTGGTTATCTGAGAAAATACACAAATGTAATGCAAAGTAAAAACCTTTTAATGAGGGAGGTGATCTATTGTCTACCAACATAAGTGTACAATAAGTGTATTTATTTATGTATTAAGTTAAACAGTGTTTAAGCCACGAGCGGCTTCTAAAACCAAACTAACTCCATTTCAAATTAAGATAATGCTTTAATTAAGAGTTTATTTCACAGCCGGTGTGCAATTCCAACCAGGGACATTGTGGTTAGTCAACGGCAAGTCTAACCTGGGCATTGAACTGACAGCTGGGCTCCTTGCCATACCCCCTGACCTTACCAGTGCTCCTGTGAGCAGGGGCACTGGTAACAGGAGCACTGCTCAGTCATTCACCAAAACTCTCCATTCAAATCTCAATGTCCCAAAACTACTACAACTATGCAGCCGCTCATTTAAAAAAAAAAATTGGTTTGCAGTATCAATGGTGGACTTTGCTGAGCAAATGTACTTTTGGAACTAACAGTTAAACAGTGGATACACTAAGCAAATGCAAAGTGTATATATATATATATATATATATATATATATATATGTATATGTGTGTGTATATATGTGTGTATGTATGTATGTATGTATATATATATG
>JAODLL010040244.1:0-21180 GCA_026546735.1 Forbesichthys agassizii
TCTCTCTCTCTCTCTCTCTCTCTCTCTCTCTCTCTCTCTCTCTCTCTCTCTCTCTCTCTCTCTCTCTCCCCCCATCTCTTTCATCTTTCTACCTCACCTCTTTTTCACCCCTCTCTTTCAATTTCTGCAGTGATCATTCTCAGTTCACTACACACACACACACACGCTCGCACACACACACACACACACGTGTGCACACAGGACTAGATACGGACCAAGTGAAAGAGGGGAACAGGTGTGTGTGTGTGTGTGTGTGTGTGTGTGTGTGTGTGTGTGTGTGTGTGTGTGTGTGAATTGGAGCCCTGCATTCTGTAGTGGATGTGGGCCTTCATAGAGGAGGAACTGGGCGCTGTTGCATCCCCCCACCTCATCATCATCATCAGTTCTTCATCCTGTCTTGGTTAAGCATCACACGTCTGCCTGCCTGCCTGCCTGTCTGTATGTCTGCCAATATTCCTGAATGTCTGTCTCTCTCTCTCTGTCTCTGTCTCTGTCTCTCTCTCTCTCTCTCTCTCTCACTCTCTCTCGGCCTCTTCTATCTCCCCCTTATCTCTTTACCGCTCCCCGCCAAGCCACTTTGATCAGCGCCGCTGTCAGTCACCGCATCATCTGTCTCTGCCAATATGGCCGCCGTGACACGAGGCCTGTGAAGGAGGTGGTGGGGGGGGGCACTCACCTTCACTTCCCCCGCAAACCTTGATGACAGACGAAGATGACAGACGAACAAGGGAATTGGGGTGTTTGATCAATCGGTCAAATACTTTTATAGTTATGTGTTGGAATGACGTAGATGGATGCTTTGGAATGAAAGTTGGAAGGTGGGAAATGATTAGAAAAAGAGTGAGTGAGAGAGAGGTGAATGGAATTGTGTGTGTGAGCATCTTGGGCTAAAATAGAGGTGAGCTGGACAGATTATGGTGGCAGAAGATGCTAGAATGTCGATGGGGAGGAAATGATAGGTAGGACATCCCAGAGAGAGGATAGGATGACACTTTTAAGAAGACACTTTAGAAGATCTGTACTGGATGTTTGTACATATGGGCCAGTATTAAGGCTGCGGTTAATCGCATTTCAATCGAAACCGCAATATGGTTTTGTGCAATTATATAACCGCAAAAGCCTGCCCATTATTTATAATGGCAGGCTAAATAATCTTAATGCGGTGCATGACAACCTGTGCGTATTAATTTGTATTTTGCATAAATGTAGCTATGTTATTTTGAGACTTTATTTAATTGAATTGCTTAATAGCCTACATATTTAGAAATACACGTACGCTATTATGCTTTTGTTTTCTGTTGCTGGAATAGATAAAAGAAACTTGTAGGACAATCTAACCATCTTTACAAAATCTTGTATCTTTACATAGAACATTAATGATTGCTGCTATATTTAAAATATACATAGCACTGTTAAGCTTTGATTACAAAGGAAACAGAATTATGAGAGCTGCTTACTATATCACAAATGCAATATTTTGCAAACGAATCGCAATATTACTTTTTGATCAAATCGTGGAGACCTAACCAGTATACTGTATATTTTGTGTGTGTGTGTTTAGGTCAACAAGCGTGGTTAATTACTTCATGTTGGTGTGTGTGTGTTTGTGCACAATCAAGTGTGCGATTGCGTCCGAAGCTCTGCTAATTACACTTGCTGTCACAGGCCCACAGAGATCCTACTGGGGGGGCTGAGAGACAGAGACACCACGGCTCATGTCTGTTGCCCTCCTGTTAATTCCCTCATTTGGATTCCAGGTCGCACAGGGAGATGCAAACGAGGGGGCCTTGGTCTTAAACCCTGTATAAGCCTCTCTCTCTCTCTACAGTATCTATCTCTCTGTTTATCTCTGTCTATCTGTCTATCTCTGTCTATCTCTCGCTCATCAACAACGTTTTCACTGCATGTGTGGAGAAGGCCGTTGTCTAAATCCCTTCTGGACAGACATGATAACATAACATTTAATAAAGCAGGCTTCTGTTGTATTAATATGTAGCTATCACTAAATCCTGTATGTGGATGGCTTATGTAGAGAACATTCTGGTTAATTTAGAAAGAATCCCTCTCTGTGACCAATCGTCTCGGGCATATTCTCCCAATCGAGTTAGATTGTGTCCAAACTGAGACTGGAATGATAATTGAATATGCTTCAAGTCATTATTGAAGTCTGGTACACTCTGGTTTAGTAACAAAGTTAAGTAGTCAAAAAACGTGGCAGTAATATGATTGGACACGCGCCATACAATGCACGGAACATGTCGTTTTCAGTGTTCAAATGTCTTTCCTATTGTTTCTCTCTCTCAAGGCGGAGCCGGAGGGCTTCTCCCATTTCCACCTATATGTGTGTGCTGCCTTCCTGGTACGCTGGAGGAAAGAAATCCTGGAGGAGAGGGACTTTCAGGTGACGCACACACTGGATAATCTAGCTGCAACTCACAAGGGTCAACATGAACAGACACACACACACACACACACACTTTGAACTGGCGAACATATGCGCCCGGTACACCTGCTGGCGTTGTACTCGCGCGCCCAGAATGCATGTAAGCGCACACCTCGCTGGCCGTTAGGTGGACTGCATTAGCAGGTGATGGCTAGCAGCTGTGGCAAGGTGACTTTGGTAGCCAGCCCTCTGTGGCAGCTGGCCTCTTAGAGAGCAACACACACTTCTGTGGTGTGTGTGTGTGTGTGTGTGTTTTCTCCTAGACTCTTACTACTGTTGTACTAATGCGTCTACTGGTAGTACAAATACTGCTGCTCAGAGATAACTGCTGCTCCCAGTACTGCAGCCACCGCTTCTACTGGTAGTACAAATACTAAAGTGCTATGAGTATGCTACTATTAGTGCTGTAAATACTGCCAATGCTGTTGTTTGTACACGTACTGCTTTTAATGCTCCTCTTGCTAATACAGGTCTTATAGACATGGCACTGAAACGTTATTACCAACAGAAAAGAAGTGTTTACAAAGTGGTTTGCAGTGAAGGCAAGCGCTCACCTCCAGGTTTAAAGAGGACTCTGGGGCCATTTGGGTGCCTGTCCAGCACAGATCTCCTTCGCCCATCACTCCCGGAGCCCTCAGCTGTGTAGTAAAGGCGGAGGAATGGCCAGTTGGTGGAGGGTTAGGGTCCACGAGAGCCCAGGCGTTTAGAAGAGGTCCAAATAATTAAAAATTATTCACCCACAGTGGGAAGGACTGGTGGGGGCTGACAAAGCTGAGATGAGACAATCAAATAGTGTGTGTGTGTGTGTGTGTGTGTGTGTGTGTGTGTGTGTGTGTGTACACTTGGCTCTTTTGTGTTATGTAGCCACATTACATTTATGTATGTCTTCATATGAATATCTTGCTCTTGTTCACATCTGCCCGTTAAGACACGTGCGCGCACGCACACACACACACACACACACACACACACAGAGGCAACATCCAAATGTCATCCTGGCACATCTTCCTTCCCAGTATGCAGCAAATGAGCCCTCATTACATATTTGTTTATGGTAACCTATATGCTAAGTGGAACACATTTGTTGTGGTGTGTGTGTGTGTGTGTGTGTGTGTGTGTGTGTGTGTGTTTTTGTTCCCCTGGGATTTGTCTTTCGTCCTCGCTGGATTAATATATTGTATTCCGTACTGTTTTCTCTGTCAGTTTAGTATATTTCAAGCTCCCATCCCGCACCCTTGACGCGCAATACCGCAGCTGCCCCGACCACCTACATTTATGGCACGTAGTTCCTGAACCTGACCCTACTCGTCGACACAAGATACACGGCCTGACCCTGAACCGTGGCCTATCACGCTTAAAACAGTGGTGGAATATGACATATTGAATATTTTCAGTGACCAACCTTGAATGTGTCTCTAAAGTTATCAAAAGCGGGGATGGAATCAATTCAAGCCCTGATTAAATAATTCTGTGAGTCTTAAGATAATCAAGAAACGGTAAGATATGCTTAAAGTATCAATAGGGTGGTCAATTATTGGGTCACACCAGTGCGAAACTACTGTATGTTGTTTTGAAAAATTATTTCAACTCAACGTTTAGTCTGTATAGCTGATATAGTTATTAGCTATAATTAATATTAATAGTTGACTTACTTGATTAAATGTTGACTTACCGTGTTGTGCTAGAACATTCCATAATTCCATTCTATTGTTCTTCACGTGTCAAGAAACATGAGTAGCTTGATTGACCGGTGAGCTGAATTTTCTCTTCTTACAAATTATATTGTAGCTCTCAAACGCATATTGTAATTCTTTCTGTACCGGTAGGCAATTATACTTCTTTCAGAACAATACATTTGCTATAATTTACTTTGGAATATCTCTCATTTTACACTGATAGGCAAAATGGCATATTTACATGGTGCAAAAGTTTTTTTGTCATGCTTTGTAGGATATTGGTCAGAAGATTAAAACATACATTTATAATAAAAAAAAAAATCTTTTTTTTTTTTACTTTTTGAATATAACCCACATCTTTTTTATTTTACCCAGAACCAATGTAATGCTGTGTACTGCATTTTGTTTTCAGTCATCCAAAAGAGATTTTGGTAGTGTCAAGTAGTTAAAATGACTAATGGCTTTTAGGTTATATGTAAGGTTTTTATTTATTTATTATGAATACCTAAATATAATTATGCAGAGCGCCTGGTAGATGTTAATGATTGATTCACATTTGATGCAGAGCAATTAATAGTTGGATAGGGCTTTGATATTTGTGAGGAGAAAGCACCTCAGATATTTAGTCAGGTTTGTTATTAGCTATAGTTAGTTATACGTGAAGCAACATCTAGTCTCATCTATGACCTACTACCCCTTTTATGAGAGCTATTCATGAGCTGTTTAATTCATCGCAACGATAATAGGTTATAGACATTATTTCTATTTCTGTTCATGTCATTAATTCATGCTGCTAGATTGTAATCATCTCACTAATGTATTACTGCTTTTCATTTTAAGCCTGGCTTTTGGCATAGCCTTGGTTGAATACCTAAAATCATGTCCTCGCTATTGTAAAAAGACAAAAGAAAGGAATGAAATAGGCGAGATGCAAAGGGGGAAATAAAAGGAGTAAAATAGGTGTTACAGTGGTTATGAGATAAGGAGATGAATAGGAGGCATGGGCTGCACAAAGAGGAAGGCATGAGAGCACTACTGGCAAACTGTCATATTCTCTGCACACACGTACCTCATACTGCATACTTTTTATTGGTGAGATTATACCGTAGAATCTTGGCAATGCCGGCTTTTAATTAAATATTTTCTTCACTAATGTTTGTTCGGCTTAGCCTTCCTTTTCCAGAGGAGAGGAGGTCCTCTAAATCTGATCGTTGTTGCTTTTCACTTCATGCGCCTGTGTGTCGCAAAGGGACGCGGGCCCCATTCTGTTTAAAATGAGCCTGAAGTTCTAAGTGGCTAGATCGATGGAGAACTGTGTGTGGCTGTGGGGGAGGTCTGTGAGCTATATATTATCGCTGTAAGAGGCTAGGCGAGAGTACAGAGAACCGCTCAGCACAAAGTGAACAGCAAAAACATACTAATTAAAAAAAGAAAACTAAATGTGTGTCTTTTAACTGTTCTTCAATTATTTGGTTAGTGCCTGTCGGGAGTTGAAATTGAATAACTTAGCTAGCTAGCTAGCTTCTCTCTTGTTAAATGTCCTGCTGTAATGGGTTGAGCTGGAGTTAAAAGTAGAAGGCTGCCATAGTCTTAGTGGCCCAGCGAATGCCTCTTTATCGCCACCAGTTGCACCCAGACACCCCCATGGCAGCTCTTCTCTCCTCTGCCCGTCTTTCATGCCTCTCCCGCTTTTGTTTTCACCCCTTCCTTGCTGATAGAAATACTGTATTTCTGGCTTACTATATTATTGCAGCATGCACAATTCATATAAGCAACGATGACAATTGTCTTGAACCGGATGCCTGCAATATTTACACAACAGCTCACCCCCTAGACACACACACACACACACACACACACACACACACACACATCTCTCTTCTTTCAGTAGAAGAAAGGCTTCTAACTTCTCCTCATCATTACAGTGAGTTGCTAAGCCTATATGGAAGAAATACGCTTGGCTGTTACTAGTTAGCGCAGGATACCTGCAGCTTACTGCAGGGGCTTTTTATCTTAGAGCTGGGAAATGATTCTGTGTAGGACTTTGTCCACACTAGCCTATAGATGTGTATGTATTGGACAAACAAAAAACACACGTGTTCCTGTCAGTTTGTCTGCTCTCAATACATCTCTGTATCTGTGTTGTTGCATTTTATTCTGTGTCGGCATGCCTGTGATTGTGAGAGTTTTTGTCTGCACATTAATGCGCTGTTCCCTGGAGACCCATTTACCGTTTACAAACAGTGATGATGTATGTCAGGCTGCAGTAACCGAAGTATGGTGAAGTTCAATAACATGTCAAGCATGAGCATGTTTAATTGCTTACAGCCTCATTGTCAGAATGCCTGAATGCTGCAGGTAGCTAGCTAACGTAATTTAGCATTCATATTGTTCACGCCAATTGTGTTTCCCTCCACTGGGCATAGTTTTGCACTCTATCTCTGCCTGTATTTACTATCAATTTTAATCTAAATGTTTCGCTTCGACAGCTATAAAAATGTAGTTCTGGGGTCCGTATCTTGTTAGTAGTGCTTCCTGTCATACAGCAGCTTGTTTAAGATGTTTGTTAACAGAAGGAAATCGAGGAATTTGGAGGAATTTGGTTGTGCCAAAATGTGTTGGTCCGCCGAAAAATGATTGGAAAATGCAAAAAATGATTGTGTTATATTCCCACACTAAAGATATTTAAACTGGTAAAAAAAAAAAAGTACAGGAGAAATTATAATATAGTTATAATATATTATATACATTTATTTATAAAAAATAAATATTTTAACATGGGGCTAAATGACATTCCCGTGCATATGTGGGTGGGTGGTCTTAATAATAATGGAACAGATTTGCACCAAATCCTTTAAAGTCTCATATTACCTGAATATTTGCAATTTCAACATCTAGTTTTTTTTGTTTTTTCCCCAGTTCCAAGTGCACAAAATGTGTATTTACTCATAGTGACAACACTAGTTGAATTTATTTTTTCAATAATTGTTATATTAATAATATAATTAAACAGAGTTGGGACCAGACTATTCTACAAGCTTCTAAATAAGAAGAAAGTTGTGGTATACTCTACATGGCATTTGAATGCCCCTGTAAACCCACACAGGCATTTTTACAGGGGCTTTAACCGCCCACTTCCAGGTCGAACATTATATCACTTCAGCCAACAATGCGCTTTTTATAAGTGCCCTTTAGCAAACCACAAAGTCACATTAGCCGAACCCCACAAGAGAGGAGAATAGAAGCCTAATTGTCAATAATACATTTAAATTGAAATGTAAAGGTAGAATTTGGTCAGAGGGAGTTGGAGGGAATGGCAATGTGGCCCTGCTGTCCTGTTTGTGAGAGCAGTGTCTAAATGGAAGACTGGAGACTGTCTGTCCCCGAGCAATCTGCCTCCTGCTGCCCCCCCGCGGTTAGCCCCCAGTGGTCCACACGCACGCACACACACACTCTGTAATGCTTAAAACCTCCTCATGCACACACACACCCATATATACACACACATCCACTTTCTCTTGCACTCAGGCCTGCTCAACACACACACACACACGCGGACAGACTCAGGAGTGTAATGAGACATTATGCAGCTGTGTGTGTGTGTGTGTGTGTGTGTGCGCGCGCCTCAAGAGAACTAATGCAGAGGGCCTGGCTATGGCTCTCCCACACTCCACTGTCTGATGCCAGAGCTGCATCTGGGCCTGGGACTTCATAAAGTTCTGTCTGCCGCACATGCCCAATTGTGTTATTTTTCACAACATACCCAACTTATTTAAAAAAAATGATAAAACCCTATTTTCATCGAGGAGCAAATACAGTACAATGTGTTTTTCAAGAAAACGTCCCTATAATTCTGGATGTAGCTTTGTGGATTTCTGAGCTGAACAGGCCTTATATTAATTAGTCATCCATAAGGTCACAATGCAGTTGACAACAAACTGCTTTGTTGACTTTATACATATCTGCTCCCAAATGGCAAACTGACACTTTAATAATGCCACATTCAACACTACATTGCAAGCATGCTCAACATTGGCCAGTGAGTTCCGCCTTGCCTATCTGGTCGGCCTGGTTTTGATTAGTTTTCACCTGTATGGCAAGGCCATTCGTGTATAACTTTAATCAGTCACAAATAGGAGAACTGGCATTTATTCATATGAAGTATTTTTAAATTGGCCTCGCACCTGTCACTAATGCAAAGCACTGTGGGCTATTTTTCTCCGTGCAGGAGGCCACCAGCTATGTACATCTAGCATGTATTGGGCAGTTATTTGTGATCCAGAGTGCTGTTAAGTCCCACGTGTTCCATCTGATACATCCCTGCTTGTGTTGAAATGTCAGGTGGCACCCTAGGTGGTGCGAGGGCAGGCCCGCACATGTCAAACCGCCATGTTTGTTTTCCCCTCACTCCAGCGCAATTGCCGCCGGCCCTCTCCGGTCCACGGCCGTGTAATGCCATTTCCCCGGCCATTTCATTACGAAGCGCCATGGCAAAGACCTTGTCCTCAGGAAACCGGTTGTGAGAGTTAGCGCGAGGCCTAGCGTCGGCACAGACACAAAGCTATTAGTTCTGTGTAAATGAACGGGCTGGGCGTGTCACCACAGAGTGAGCAGAAGCAGGCGAGGGACTGACGGAGAGATGGAGGCTGAGATCCACCCCCCCTCCCTCCTTCAATTAATGGTGTGTGTGAGACTCTGGAACCTGTGTAAATGTCAGCGGCTGTCCTCGGTGCAGAGAACACGGCGCTTCAGACTCCCCAGGCAATAAGGAGAGGCCCTGATCGCTGGAAATGTCAGCGCGATATCAATCCCTGTTAGCAGGAACACAACTTTGTTCCGGCTAATGTATGCATCTTACCCTAGAATTATTAGGACCGTTGAACTCAAGCATTTCCACTTGTGGGGGTGTGAGGTGCTATTTTGTGTGGTGCCAATTACTTTTCCCCCCATGTTTTTAACTGTGGTGATTCTGACTATCTACTCCAGGGCTTCAGATTAAGTTAGTCCACTAGTAGCACTGGTGCTCCTTACTGAAAATGTAGTTTGTAAACCCTGTTTTCACAGCCACCCTGCTGGTGGACCAATCACGGTGGGTTAGTGAGATGACATCAAGCATGTTTTGAAATGGTGGTATGAGATGATCAAAACCATTGTAGCAACGCCTATTGGTTGAATACTGTCCAATAGTAATAATAGGTCAGAGGTCTCTACGCCCAGTAAAAGGAAACAACTGGTTACACTTGGAAAGTTGCCAGACCTTCACAAAGGGATTTTTAGGTCTGGTTACACCAGGCTAGTGCTTGGGTGCCTAAACCATATAGAACTATATAATAACACCGGCATTCTGAGTTCATAGCAATAGGTAGGCCTATTTTAAAAACATGAAATTAAATGACACATTGCATTCATTCATTTATAGCCTAATGCATCTTTGACCCTCTATTACTTACAGAGGGCACTGTAGATAGCCTACTAGATTTAGTATAAACGTTTGCAGCCCCACTGAGAGCACTTTTTGTCTCCCTTTTATTTTTATGATTGAAACTTGCCCAGATGTGACACATTGATGCTTTGTTGGCCACTGCCAGGTTAGATAATAGTCTGAAGTCTTGCATCAAATGTTTGACCTCACAACAATGACCATTAAAATATTGTAGCCACCAAAACAACTAAGGCATTTAATTCCCTTCATAACTTCAAGGTTTAATAAACATTAGCCCCTCAATGAGTTCGTTAAATTACCGCTACCATACCTAGCTAACGTTAGCGCAAACATCATTGAATCACAGTAACGTCATTGTAACGACGTGATTACAAGCGCAGACTCGAACGAACATTGACTGACGAGTAAAACAAATGTGCACTGATACGCATCAAAGATTAACAGCAAAACCCTGAAGACATAACTACAATAATATCCAACAACACGTCCCTCGCAAACCCATATTACCCACACAACAAACGAATACCGGTAGTTGACTAAGTAAGTCCTGGGCTGAAAGTCAGAGTTTAGTAATCCAAAGTAGAACAGAGCTGTGAGAAGGGGCGATACATACGTTACAGCCAAGAGGAGAACGTGGACAACGGTTTGAATGCAGTAAGCTCTGCAGATTTGAGACTTCATGAATGGGGCAGCGGCGGCGGTAATAATAATATAACGCAAACATATTTGCAAGTCGCACTGGTGCGCCTAGTTATAAAGTTTGGTCGCACTGTCTGCAAAATGCGACTAATTGGAGCGCTGTACGCAAACAAGTTCTCCACTGGTGAGAAATGTCTTGATTATATTGATTATGATTGAAACACTATTGGACTACTGTACTATATCCAGGACACATACTATAGATACATTATATACCTCCCTTTGTCATGGTGTATTTTCATATTACTTGCATTTGTCTTGTCAGCACCACAATACCACAGCCCTACTTTGAATATGTGTGTATTCATGTTATATTGCTTTTCCTAACAATATCTAAAAGTAGTCTAATTCAATTTGTTTTTGTTTAGTTATTATTGTTATTATAAAATCTCAAGTCCACATTCCATCCATTCTAAATATAAGGGTTTGTAACTTAACAATGTTTCTTGTAAAAAAGGCTCTTGCTAAAGTTGCTTATTACTGTATGGGTGTGCCAGCCTCTCTCCACTCTTGTTTGATGGTGTGACGTCAGGAATCATAACTTGTGTGTTTCAGTGCGACCGTGCGGTGGGCCTCCGCCAGCGTTCGGCTCAGCTTAGTCATCTCGTGTGGCCCCCTCGTGCCTGCCTGTGTGTGAGCTTGAGTTATAGCACGCTCCCCATTAAGGCCCCCATATTGTATGAAGAGGCGGGCAGCTCCACTGATTAATCCCCCGCTCCTTTCCCATTCATCAAGGCATGGCCTCCTCATTTCCTTACCCACAACATTCAACAATTCCCCCCTTCCCCAATCTTGGCCTGCATGGAGAGGAACCCTCACCGGGGGCTTTCTGTTTCAGTTTTTTCTCGTGATGGATGTTTCCTGCCCCCCCACTCCCCCTCCCCTTCCTTCCCCCTGTGGCCTGTGGTTTTAAAAAGTGAGGCAAGGCCCACCTCTGGTAAGCAACTTTTAATGATCAGTGCCGCGCCCACTGTGGCAATATGATGCACTTCAGGAGTAAACCGAGATAGAGGGCTGAGGAGAAATCAAAAGGGGAACAGAGGAGTTGATACGCTGGAAGTAATTACATACCTCCTCCTTCTCCTCCCATCGTCATTGTCCGTCATGCGCTTCACGAGTGACATCCCCAGCTCAACTTCTCGTGCCAGCTAACTTGTTGTTTTTAGTTTTTTTCCGAGACCGCATTGATTTATGGTGCCGCTTAATGTTTTGAAAGGCAAAGCTGCTTGGGATGTCAACCGTCATCAGTCATGATGTGGCACCCAGTGGATGCTAAGTAAGGCTTTGTGTGTTTGACTACAGTGTTTATTCAAACAAATCATAGTGAATGCTATCTCCTACACACACACACACACACACACACACACACACAGACAGTAGACACATTTCAGTCTTAAGAATTCCTGTTTAGGTGCAACTTGGCATTGTTAGCATGCTGATTTGATTTGATCTTTGTATATTGGGCCATCATAGTGTCCCGCACTTTTTTGTAACCTCACAATCAGCACTCCCCACAAATCAGATTTGTTTGGGAGAAGGTTTTCCTCTCCAGTGGAAGAGACTACAGTCTTCTACAGACTACAGGGAACACATTTTTGAGCTGTCTAGCAAATGTAGTTCATCCCAGCATTCTCCCAAGTAAACAAATAGACCAAACTAACCTTTTAGAGGGAAGAAATTGACCATAATAATGAAGTGTTCACACCATTCCACTCCGAGTCCACAAAGACCTAAGCAAACATCATCTTGTGAACTGTGAGTAGATAATAACTGCGTTTTCATCTTCGTGTGAGCTGTTCCTCTAAGCCTTCAGTGGTTAAGAAAAAAGACCCCCTGGCTTCCTGACCAGCTTCTTTCAGCCTCAAATCAACCACATGCCCCCTCACTTAAGTCACAAAAATGCCGAATAAACAGCGCTTT
Organism: Forbesichthys agassizii; assembly: GCA_026546735.1. NCBI lineage: Eukaryota > Metazoa > Chordata > Actinopteri > Percopsiformes > Amblyopsidae > Forbesichthys > Forbesichthys agassizii. The sequence goes on from JAODLL010040244.1 coordinate 12,182, forward strand.
GACTCACCACCAAGGAACAAACAGTGAGCAGAAGGGGAGAGAGAGAGAGAGAGATATATCTTCGACGTAAATAAACACTTGGAAGAAGAGCTGATTCTGGGGACAAAGTCAGGTCTTAAACCCGGTTCAACTTAAATGTCGATGCGCTCAATGGAATAGGCTTCAGCAATGTTTTCATACAGTGTGTATACCACAACCTGCCTGTTGTGCCTCTTACTGTGAAATGTAAGGGGTTATGAACGTGTCTTATGGCAGAGGAGGCTGGTGGGAACCTTGGCAGAGGGTGGCAGTCCACCATGCTGAAACGCTAATCTATAAAAGCAGTTTTACATTATTAGGACGTATCAACATGTTCAGGACATGTGCATGGACAAAACTTGGCAGGAGAACTCATTATTACATAATTCTTTTGTTTTTATTTTGCTGGGCCTCACTAAGCCTTCATCGTGTTCATTAAATAAGCTGACTGTATCCTTTGATACTTTTTCTCTTCAGTTTAGCTGCCTTTGACTTCTAAAACATGCTTTCCACGGTAACACACGTTCTTTAGCCTGTGTACTAGCCGACGTGCTCAGCTCTGAGGGAGCGACACGTACCTGACAATTTAGTGTAGTTCGTTAACGAGCAGGGAGAGCAAACCCGCCATAGCTAAGCTGTTTAAGACGATGCGAATCGGAGCATCTGCACGCCAGGCCAGACTCTCGCTGCAATGCTTTACCTCCGGCCTTATCCTCACATACTGCGGGACCTCCTATTACCTTTGCACCCACTGCGTCCCAAAGTGGCCATTTGATGTAATTATACTGGCTACAGTCAGCTAATAGCTCTGGCAAGGTAGTGCCTAGACCTATTACACCTCAGGATGCGGCAAAAAACTATTATCATCACCTGCTACCCAGTGCGCACCGCGGTGTGTGTGTGTGTGTGTGTGTGTGTGTGTGTGTGTGTGTGTGTGTGTGTGTGTGTGTGTGTGTGTGTTGTGCATGTGAACAGTCGGGGCGTGTGTTCCAACTGTACTCATTTTCAGTTGGCTTCAGCTGCCAACAAATAGCCTATTTGGCTCGCAGGTGAAATGGGATTTTATTTGGTACACCGCATGTACGCGGAGGAAGAGGTGGTGGGGGGGGATGTTTGTTTCTGCTGGTGTTTGTGTATGCAACACCACCTGATATGATTGGTAATGTGCTAATGGTCTTCCTCCACCATAGCAATTCTCTCTTCTGACTCAATCAGATGCCTGGGCTCTTTCTAACCAATCGTCTCTCCCGTCTAACACAGCCCAGCTGACTTTGTGTAACGCAGCGCAAACCGTGGCTCTATGTCCACCAGGGTTACAGCATGTGATTTTTGCTGGATTGCTTATGTAACGTAATACAGTACAGTTGCATATATTTTCCGGAGAGCGGTTGTTGGTTAAGGTTGGGTTAGCTATTCTAGTCCAGTACACGTTTTGTCAAATTCAGCTAATTATCTCCTCATGGTACGCTGGCTGTCCATTCTGTGTGTGTACCGCAGACATACAGTGTCTGGTGTCCCTACAAAGCCCATGCGCTGTAAATGGGAACACAAACGAAGTGGTGCGGACCGTAACACACAACTCTATCCCAGCCCTGGCAATGTGCATCCAATGTCGGCGGCAGAGATTTTCATAGGGCACTAACGGGGAGGGGTATTAAAATATCAACAGCTATTTCTCCAGCAATGCTTACTCCACCTTTAAGAGGGGTGTGGAGGGGGGAAGGGATACATACAGTATGTCGCTTCAGTCCTATTTAATTCGCTTTGGTCTGTTAGTCGCATTTATATAGTTTTTCGGTGGTGCCGTACAGTAGCTAGTTTACAGTTGTCGTGAGTGTATACAGCGCCATCTCTTGGTCGTAGTTGGTATACAGTAAACAAAATACGTATATACAGTACGTCACTTCAGAATGCAGGTCACAGAAACTCGCCAGGCAACAAAAAAAAGTGGGCGACTTGGAAACTGGAAAATAAAGTGTGTTGAATCCAACTGCGGCAGATCTGGTTAAAAAGACGTACGGTTCTTTGGCGTGGTTGTGTAGCAATTAAGTTATCCCATTCTCTGCCCTATAAAGAGCGTTGGCACCTTGTATTGACAGCATGTTCCCGCTTCCGAGTATCAATAGCTATTAGACACTTGAGGCCACTGCCAAGCATGGGAGATTGAGAGCGCGGGCCCGCTCTCCCTGCAGTCTTAACAGTATACAGTAATGGTGGCCCATTGTGTTTGTTAGTATTGCGAGATAAATGCCTATTCGTGCTCTGATAGCTGCACTCCCACACGAACGCAGAGAGAGAGAGAGAGAGACATTGATTTGCTGTGTCTGTCCTTTTCACCTGATGCTGTTATTCTCACTGCAAACAAACTCACAAATCTGCCACGGTCATGTACTGTAGATGATTTGTTGACAAAGTGCGCACACACGCGCACACACCCCTCTCTTTGTGAAGCACTGCCACCTGTGTAGAGTGGAGTAAGTGCAGTTCTCCCCCCTGACAGCTAGATGTATGTAATTAAAGCATATTAAAGTCATTAGCCCAACACAACCGATAGCCGGCAGATGGTTACCATGCAGAAATGGGATCTTAATGAAACCAGTGTCATCAGGTGTGTGTGTGTGCGTGTGTGTGTTTTCGTGCATGTACGTGTGTGTGTAAACATGTGCGCTCGCATATTATATGCAATTTAATGCGTGTGCCTAAGTGCCTTTATGATTTCCTCTGTGTGTGAATTCTGTTTTATTTTTTTTTATTTATGAGCATGCACATGTCTGTCTGCGTGTGTGACAGCTGGATCAGTTAAACTAGCACTAGATTACATTGTGGTTGGTCCTCCTGATGTAGCATATTATAACAATTAGCGCCTATGCATTTGATTCACACAGATATGGGGAGCGTGTGTAACGTACCACCCACCGCGGGCCACTGCTGAATTCTGGGTATGGTATTCCACACTGGACGACCCATAATGGTGTTTTACTGTCCCGGGAGTGTGTAGTGCGTTCAACATCGGGCGAATATGTACATATGAAGATTCACAGCATATTAGCAGACACCTTTTATAAGAAGCGACATTCCTTTCTTACAATAGTCAGTAGCTGAGTAGACTGTGCACCAGTTATTATCAAGTAAACAACAAGCCTTTACCATATTGACAGCAGCGTTTCATCAGGGTTACCATAGCGATACATTTACAACATGCAACTAACAGGCATTCTGGAGAGATGTTGTTGATATTTGATCTTAATCAAAAGAAAAACGCCTCCCCCTTTAGTCCCATAGGGGCTCCATCATAGACTCCGACCACCAGCATTGAACACACATTGTCAAAGATGGGATAGTGTTGCGTTGTGCAGTCTGCACCACTTTGCTTGTGTTCATATTTACAGGTTCAAATAAGGGTGATGTGATAATTATAATTTAATTATATATAGCTTTTTGGTCCCCTAAAGTTCTAAAAGCCACTTCCATTAAGTACAATCACAAATGAAAGTAGCTGATTGGATCAGGCATTTTGCTTAGGGTTGCTTACAGGTAGGACAAATCAGTCTCATGATGTTTTGGCTGTGAGCCGAATACCCGGACTACTAGACTATCCTGCCACGCCACCTATAATGACGTATAGTAATATGGATAATTCCATATGCAAAATGCATAACTATAATCTGCTCCATAATTCTTGTAATTGAGCTCACTGTCTCACAGTCTGCTAAATTACTGCACCTAATTGCAATATTGCTAATATTGCACTACTATTGGTTTAATATAAACTGTAGGCAGAGCATACTGGCTGAATTCAGGTTGAGTTTGTAAGTTTGTAACTCAGTTTCACTGCTGCCTATACTGTAGAAGGCAGGCACAGGCATAATCAATTTGGCCTGCTCTCCAGTGTAATTACGACATCACAATGATATTCACACGTGTAGGCTGAACGAGGAAGAAAGACGGCACTCTGAAGCACCTCAGCCGCCGCAACAGCCGCTAGCTCAACAACGCTCGCTCTCTGTCCCGCACGTCTCTGCCAATGAGCGGCGTCTCCCGAATGCAATTTCCCGTCCACAAGGTGAAACCGTTCCTCAGGGTGGATTGGAGCTGCCAGGCCGAGGCGCCGCGCTTCACGCCAGCCTCGGCCTGGCAGCGAAATTTTAATCTTTTGCTCGCGCCGCACGTGATACTCGACTTGTTCCACTGCGGAGGAACTAGCCTTTTCTCTGAGAGGGCCCTGAGGCTGTGAGGTGCAGGGCACAAGATGTTCGCTGTGTAGCCGCAAGGCAGGCAGGCCTGTAGGCTCCACTCGCACGTTTGTGATGTAAGAGGGGGAAAAAAAAAACCCCACATACTGTACGTGATATGCCCATACAGTATGTTTGTACACAGTGTACATACAACACATGCCCAGACACCCTGTCGTGCTATACTTATTCTGCTAGCCTGCTTGTGTGTGTTCACCCATTCACATGCGTACAGATGTACTGTGCAGACTTGTAGAAATATATATATATATATATATATGTATACACATACATACAGTATGTATGCGCATATAGCAAGCCATCGCACACACTTGGCGTCACGCAGCGCCGCCGGTTAACCAGCAGGCGCGTTGACAGAACACTGAAGAATATATGAGCGGATCACCTGCCATCTGACACATGGAATTGTTCTAATTGCCGTTTTTTAATAATTTATTTTTCCCTTTCAGCCACTGTCTTCCATTTTCCAATTTATATATAAAAAATAATGGGGGGCCGATTATTAGCAGATGTCACATCCAGCCAGACTCCGTTTGACGGGGGTCTAAGGGGGACGCCCGGGTTCGGTGGTGTTAATAACATTATTTTTACGTTGCTCTCTTTGGCTGATTGTTTTTGCGCACACAGACAGATGGACACACGCATGCACGTGCACGTGCATAATCTGTCAGACATTAGCATCAAAGTTGGTCGGTTTTCAGCAACTGTTGGTGTGTGTGTGTGCGTGTGTGTGTGTGTGTGTGTGTGTGTGTGTGTGTGTGTGCGTGCGTGCGTGTGTGTGTGTGAGATAAAAGTAGAGAGGCGATGGTCCTCTGGTGAATACTGATGGGAACGGGGCAAGTGTGATTCCAATCACGTCGCTGCCTTCTCTCCTTTCCCGCATTATCGTTCCTCCGACTTCCACCACTTCACAGCGTCTCTGAACCAACGGGGGGAGAGCAGGGCAGGGGAGGGAGGGGTGATGTAAGTGGCAGGGTCAACTTTTCAAAGTCAACTCCCAGGCCGTCCTTTAAGGCAGCGCGCTCGATTGCAATGCTGCGTCGTGCCTGTGGAATTAAGAAGCTACTGGAGCCTAGCGGAGCGCCACACAACATCTTTTTCATAGTGTGCAAAATCTACTGCCATTACACTTGGAGCTGAGTAACACAGGTGGCTCCTAATGGCTTAGCACGGGCACTCTGAGCCGGCATGCAGGGTGTTGTGACTGGAGGAGGATTGACCTTCTTTTCCGTCTGACTGCTGTGGGCGGAGCCATTTTGCCTTCATTCACATTAGCCATTAACTGCCACCAAGAGCGTTGCTAGGGAATTTATTTCTTCTACATACAAGATATAATATCTAAGATTATGTTGGTTCCTCCTCGGACCACTGTGGGTAGGTTCTCTTACTCCCGACGGTAATAATTATAATATTGTTGTGAGTAATCAGGATCGGACAACTGTTCTCCTTCAGCTACACCAACTCGTGTAGTTCTTTTATTGTGACAGCAGAACACATAGCTCGCACTCAGGAAAACAACAATCCCTTTATCACCCACAACCCATTGCCTTTAAAGGGGCAGGTCCCCAACCCAGTCACGTGAAGTATGTCCCACAATAGTTTGCCACAATATAATATATAATAATAAGAAGGTAACACAACACTCAATATTAACACTATACATGAAAAACACGCAACAATAATAATAATATAACTACAGCCGTAGTGCTGTAAAAGTGCAGGTGTGCATGGACCTATGGATGGATGGAAGGAAAAAGGGGTTTCTGAATTGAGCAGTTTTACAGCCTGCGGAATGAAACGAACAAAAATTCTTAAGTTTCAAATAAATAAATAAATAAATAAACTGATTGCAAAAAGATTGACCTGAAAACAATTACTTTTGAGTGATATTAAGCAGTATATTTTAAAGAAAAAACTGCCTAATTAATAAGAATTGACCGCAATGGCAATTTTGGGTGTAATTAGTCGAAGAAATGTAGAAGTGTTCTCATCCTCACTTGGCATGCAAATGCCTCGTGTGCAGAAGTCACCAGGGTCCTTCACACTGGCTCATTAAAAACAGTTGAGGAAAGAGAAGAATTAATGGAGCCAAACACCTCCGATTAAGTCCACTAATGAAAGGAACTGCCGCGCTGCAGTAAACAATCGCCTCTAGTTTAGTTAACTGACCTTCCCAACAGTTGTTAGAAAGACGCGGGAACTAGGGCCGCCGTGTGGGCGTGACCCTCAAATGTGATGTACGAGGCAGCCACGGTGGACAGGCTGTCCCGGGAGGGCAGCTTGTGATCCGTCCGTGTCTTGCATGTGATTATTAACGTCGTGATTGGTTGTAGAGCTCGTTGTCTCGCCAATGATTTTGGCCTTGACACTTCTGCTGAAGGCTCCCTGAAACACACGCGCACACACACACACACACACACGCGCAATCACGCTGACTCATTGCTAACCAGTCCCATTCCCCTCAGAGAGAGAGACATTAGTCTGAGAGATTGGACGTGTGTGTGTGTGTGTGTGTGTGTGTTTGCCTAAGTGTATACTTGGTCTGCTCACTGTCTGCTTGCTAACATAATAATGTATGGAGGAGGAATGTGGCGGGGAGCTTAGGCTTGCCTAAACTAGAGTTGGCACTCTCGTTTCATCCTCTGCATTCCTTACATCTCTCTCTATATCCGCTCAGCTCTTATTAGGCCAGGCAGAGTTTAGTGCATGTGACACTGACAGAGACATGTACCAGTATGATGTACGTGTGCTAGGTACGGTACACGCAGCTAAATACAGTGTCTAGCTTGGCGTAGTAGCTTGTATTGCTCCAGTCCAGAATAACACGTGCACTCACGCAAGCGCACACAGCACATGCATGCACGCACACGCACACACTATTTGCTTTGCCTGAAATATCATTTTGCCTTTCACTTTCCATAGTTTTTCTCATTGTCTCAGTGTATGCTTCCAATGCCTTTTTGTTTACATGTATTTATATAAAATGGTGTTCATCCGTCTTCCAACAGGGGCTGATGATCCTTCTGCAGAACCTTCCCACCATGCACTGGGGCAACGAGGAGGTGAGCGTGCTGCTAGCCGAGGCCTACAGGTTGAAGTTTGCGTTTGCCGACGCTCCCAACCACTACAAGAGATGATGGCAGTCCATCGTCATGAAATGCGACGGCCAATCCCCTCTTCCCCTTCCCACTAACCCCCGTCCCTCCACCCTGCCCCCGCCACAACAGTGAACTACTGAACTTACCAGGCCCCTCCCCCTCACGGAGAAGGCCCGCTTCGCCTCCAAACCCCACCTACTCTCACTGCTCATAGGAGATTTAAACCAACCAATGTCTTGAGAGACCGTCCCTCTCCTGGCAGAGATGGACGATGTTCTAACAAACTTTTGGCGCCTTCCGACGCTCATGTCTGCCGCCTCTGAAGCCCAGGAGGGCTGCCTTCTGACGGCTTTGAGTATTGCCAACGTCACAGAAACTGTTGGAACTGTGTGACAAGTTTCTTCTTCTATGAGAGAGAGAGAGAGAGAGAGACATTGGCCATGTTCTCCTGCTAGAGTCTTTAATCACTTGTGTTTATTCCTTTTTTTAAATTTTGTCTGGGTGTGGCTGACCACAATCACTGTTATATCAGCCATGCTGACTGATTGGACCCTCCACTCCACGACCGAAACTCTTTCCGTGCGGTTCGAACTTTGGGAGCTCACCGCAGGAGGCCTGGCGGAAAAAGTCCAGTTCTCCTCCAGGTGGGCAACCACGGCTGTTTGGCTTACCTGTTATTTTATCTCTAACATTGTTATTTGCTACTTCTAATTACTATTATGGTCATGACACCATTAACCATTGCCTGCTGGCTTAACAAGAGGGAGCCACAGCCCTTCTGTGCTTAGTTAAGCTAAACCAATGTGTAAATAGCAGAAGCTGTGTCATATGGTTTACATATTTGTCTCCTCCCCTCTTCATGAGAAGGACGCTCAAACGGATATTTAACAGTTCCCCTTTCGTAAGCCCCCTCCCCTCCTCGCCCACACGCACACAGCGTTCAGGTCCAGCGTGATACAAGCAGCGATGAGAGGCGGGTAACTGCAGACGTACATGGATCCACATCAAAAGACACTAATGAGCCATTAGGAGCAGGGGAGGAGACTCCCTGGGTTTGTCTTCTGACCCCGACTGTGTCTTGAAGGTGATGTCTTGGCATAATCCTCCACTCTGAACATCGGACTACCTCAGTCGATACACACACGCACACGCACGGCTAACGCACATGCTGTGGCAAGGGTTCGTATGAAACAGCGCTGTGCTTCAGTTCGGCAGTTGGCATGAAACATGTCTTTGCCAGGGCTACAGCACCGTCGTCGTAGGTAACTAGTGGGATTAGAAGCACCGGAGTGGCAGTTGGAGGTTGCTTTTCAAAGCAGGCAGGGCCGAACGCGGCGTTCCTTCGCAAGGAGGCGTGCATAGCTCCCCGCTTGCCTTAATTACGGAGCTTCTCGCTATACTACGTCTCCCGCCAATCTCGTTGCCGGGTCGCTCGCATTCGCGGAAGAACTCCCAAAGGCGGAGGAGGGGGGGCGCTCAGGCATTTACGTGAGATAACACAAAGCTGTTAGCCGTTTTGAAGTGCATGCCAGCATCCATAATGGTCCTGACAGGCGTAAAGTGAGGAGAGCGATCAAAGAACGGCGCCACCCGGAGGATGGAGGGACAAGGTCCCTCCATCCTCCGGGTG
>JAODLL010040255.1:0-17578 GCA_026546735.1 Forbesichthys agassizii
ATCAGGTGTGTTGGAGCAGGGAGACATCTAAAACATGCAGAGCTGCGGCTCTCCAGGACCAGGGTTCCCTACCCCTGGTCTACAATGTACTGTATGTATCTCTTGTGAAAACTCCACCTTTTGCCCTTCCACCATGTTTGTTGTACATTATAGATCATGTGAGCTCATGTGTGTGAACACGCACATAGTCCCACACACTTCACAAAAGGCCCACATCGCATATTGAGTTCTCCGCTCGCCGACCTTTCCGTCTGAGGAATGGCTCCTTAAAATGTCTCTGACGTTATGTACTCTCTATATCCCTGGCCGTCAGACAGGTACTTCCTTCCGCTCAGCCTTCTTCATTTAATTTATCTCCCCCCACCTCACTCCCCCTGACATTTACAAAGAGCGAGAGAGCGAGCGAGAGAGCGAGCGAGCGAGTGCGCTGCAGTGTCTCCGAGAACTTGGCAATCCGCGGTGCGCAAGGGCTCACTAGATCACTCGCTATCATTTCAAAAACAGGCGATAGAGAGAGTTCTAGTCCCTCTACAACAACAATAAAACAGCGTTGGAGTCAGGGGGTTGGATGCGCCGTAATACAGATAGATATTTCAGTGTTTGATTCCACTGCAGCTGTCTTGTTGAGCCAAAACAGCCGAGAGTCCGAGGACGCTATAGGTGAGCGGCCGCACGTCCTTCACGCTGCATTCCTTCCTGGTCTTTCAAATGTAAGCAGAACTAAACGCCTATCGCTAAACAACAAAACGAGGACATTCCCCTTTCAATTAAAACATTTCCTATGTGCTAGCGCAATACAAAGAATCGATTGATTTTCTTCCTGTAGGCTACACTTTTTTGTTACTGTACCTGAAGACACAATTAGGGGACCGGCTTGTTCTCTCTACATATGGGAGCATGTAAATCGATATGGGGATGTGGATTTACTTTGGTTTTTTGTGCCAACCCTTGGTGACAACAGCCAAGTATGGGTAGTTTATACCTTGTGTTTGAACCATATCAAATGCTCGTTCCCCTCATAGCAATAACACTGACCAGGTATATAGCCAAGACCTTGACATGACTGCTGCCAACATGCAGAAAAGTATGGATACAAAAGTGTGCAAGTGTGCGCACACGTGAGCGTGTGTGTGTGTGTGTGTGCGTGCATACACGCATCCATCACAAAACTTAAATAAAATATACATACAGTACATGTTAATGTGCTATATGTGATATACTCAGGCATGGGTTAAAATTAAGAGGCAATTAAGGATTTATGGATTAATGACTTGTCAAATTAGCTTATCCACTCACCATTGACCTCTAATGCAGCAAAATAGAGACACACACACACACACACACACACACACGCTTGCACACGCGCACACACACACACACACACACACACACACACACACACACACACACACACACTCCCTTGATAGATGTTCCTCATTACCAAGTTTGAAAAGACTCACACAGAAATGAAGTCCGGGAAAACTACAGTGACTGGAACAAAGTGTAGCTCATACAAAGTGAAGGACAGTATGCAGTACTGTATGTTGTACACTCATGTTTAAAAACAGAATAAATCTCCCTGGCCATGGAGCCGCTGGATGCAGAATGATTGTTTACCCATCTGTTGGAACAGTACACAATATAAATGACGGCTGGGGAGACCTTCACGTCCTGTGTCGCCTATTTACACCCTTGTTGACTTCGCTGCGGTGCTTACCGACCGTGACGTGCCCCCTGCTGGTCGTAGTTCGCAAAGCACACAGCGACGCCCGGCACCGCACTTTTAACCTCGTTCTGTTCTCCCACCATGGCAAACTTGTTGTGGTGTTCATTAGCTCTGATAGATGTTAAAAGTGTCATAGGAGATTAGTCAATATAGTGCCCATCCCTGGCTCCTCACAGTAGGGATGCCCGCTACACAGCAGTGGCCGTAATGACTTATTCATAAACAGTAGGCTCTTGCTGTCGCCAGCTGCCTGTGTGTGCGTGTGTGTGTGTCTGTGTGTGTGTGTATAGGACTCGATCTTCCGCCTGTCACACCTCTCACGGCCCAGGTGGGTGTCGCAAGAGAGTGGAGGGAGTGTTCAGGGTGGTGGGTGTGGATGTTGGGGGGTTGCTGAGGTAGGAGGGGAGGTTTCTAAAATGTTACCCTCACCCTTTACTCTCTGTCTGTCTGTTTCACAGTTTGGCGTTGTGTTTCCTCCCAGGCTAGCATGCGGACCCGGGGAGCATTGCCCTGTTTAAAGTGTAGCCTATAGCAGACTAAACGTTGTGGGCTTGATGCCCATGTCTGGCTTCATTCACCAGCTCTAATCCCAACGCAGGATAACACAGGGACTTTGAGCGAGACCTTTTATTTTTTAAGGATTACTCATAATTTAATGGAGCCCCCCCTGTGCAGAAAGACTGGCAGGCAAATTATGAATGACAGTCATGTACACAAACATGTGCACGCACATGCACACACACGCACACACACACAACTACTGATCCTCTTTCAACTGGTCCCATTCCATATTTAAATGGAAATATGAAACACAGCTATGCTAATTCTACGCTAAGATAACTGCGCTAAAGGCTTCACGCTGAGATAATTGCGGTGAACTGAGACTCTTCTCTCCACGCGTTCGTTTGCTGTTACAGGCGACGCATGCACCATGTCGGAGTACAACAGGTTGAAGAGCATGATACTGGACATGCAGCCCAAGGTAGTCGTCAGCGGGGACCAGAGCCAGCAGAGAGACATGGACCAGAAGAGGGCGCTGGTGGACGCCATGTTCAAATACCTGGACGTGGACCTCGACGCGAGGCTCGACAGGGACGAGCTGGAGAAGGTGTGTCTTCTAACGAGTGTGTTGATGACAGCTTAGCACGGTGCGATATCAGCCTCCTTTATAAGTGTGTCGGTCGTCGCACTTGACACTCGGCACCAATGACAGTGCCGGTTGCAGGCCTACCTTGTGCGATGCAATCAATCTTTTTTTTTTTTTTTTTTTTGCGTGTCAGATTGAATGAGGCCGTGTCTATAAGATCTTGGCAACAAGCTACCAAGCCTCGCGCGTCATCTGTCAGCGATTGTTTATTAGTCCTGCGTTGTAGCAGCGATCACATTTCAAGATTTTGAGCCAAACTTGCTGGCTCCGGCTTCAGTCCCGGAGCCCTGTCAGAGGCTGATGAATATGCTGTAGAATAGGCAGATGAATATGGGACAAATAAACAAACAAGGCTAAGATATACGGGACACAGAATAGGGCTGCCACAGATGGGTAATGCTACTGTGTGGAGATTGGATTATCACTGGCAGACATCAGGGATCTATCATAGACATTAGACTCATTTAGATTTGTAGCAAATGACAGAGGAGTTGCATACTTAAACACTAGTGTCATTTGGAAATATCAATCCCCACAATCAAGGGTGGTTCTCCAATTTTGCAACCCCAATCAGCATTCTGTCTAATAATAATTTTACAATAAATGATTTGCCAATATTCTCAGGCAATCATACAGACCGATGAGCTGACAGTCGGCAATCAGGGTACCTCTAGGGTCAGGAACCCATGCTAGTCTAAAATATTACATCATCAAGCACCCGAGCTGTCCGAAACAACGAAGGACATTTAAAATATGTCTTTGAGACTAATGTAAGTACTGGCCTGTCTATAGTAATGGGGGGTTAGATTAGTGTAGGACTCATCTGTTTTGAAGACATAGCCATCAGTGTTTGGTGTTAATTAGTTTGTTAATTAGTTTCATACCAAGCATGTCATAACTAAAACTCCTTCTGCCAAAGAAGAATAACTGTGCTGTAGTCATAAAGCAGTGAAACAGTTGCTGCATTATTGATTTATATTCGTTAGATTCATTTTTTCTTAGAAAAACGTCACAGACAGTTTTATGAGAAAATGCAATTTGGCCCAGTTGAACTGATTTAATATTTTCAGTCGTATGATAAACACAAAAGATAAAACACATGGTATTTTTTACTGCTACTCGCTCATGGAGTTCTGATGAAAGATCTTGATCCAGCGATGACAGGAAGTGAAAATGTGTTGCCAAATGGTGTTGGAAATGTTGAGTACATTCCTTAAAAGATCAAAGACAATACACAGTCAAATGTTTCATGAAGAAAATATTCTTAAATGTCATAATTTAGGACTATTCAATTGTGGCAATAGAGAGAAATGTCAATGTGAGGAAATACATTATTCACATGCCTAGAAACATTGGCTGCCCCTGTAACCAGAAATTGTTTTTAGATTCCCTATCTGCCATGAAATATGAGACATGTGGATAAAGGCAGGGGTTTGAATGTGTGATTACAATACAATTGTATAGGTGAAAGGTACAGTTATACTGTCTAGTGGTCATGACATGGTATTTATATTCTGAGCTCATTAACTAATACACTAGTATAGCGTACTGTATGTCTGCATTGAGCCAATATGCTGAGCTAGTCTGCTGTTATCAACCAATACTGTTAGTTTCCATTTTGGCAGAAGGTTAATGATAAATGCTAATTTATATGCCTGAGGCTGTACAAATAACATTTTAGATTTGTTAATTGCCACGGTGTTCACGTGATAAGTAAACTAGTTTAATTAAATGTCTCCGTAACGGTCAACTGTGAGCTTAAGGTGAGACTTGCCCTTATGTACAAATATTAAACAACTTTAAACTGTAAACATTTTGGAATGGTTAAATGGCAAGCTGTTTTTAATTAATCATTTTGGTTCATGCAGTGGGCCACCACCAGTCAATGTTGATAGACCAAGCCCAGGCTGTGCATTGATGTGACCGTGATTAATTCACTATGAGCATGGTGTCATGGACACAGCGCTAGAACGTTGAGTTCCTGGCAAAGTGCAGGAAGTCAGCGTTACATTTGTGGAACATGTAATTACTCATAGACTTTCAGACAAATCTATTTTATATGACGTTGAAAAATCGTCCTATCTTTGGGACGCTGTTTCAAAAGATGTCGCTGTACAAAAAATACGGACTCCCCTGAGCTGTGAAAATGTTACTTTCTACTGTTTTAAATAGTACCGTATCTCACTTGTGTCTCACAAATGTCATACTTAATTCCTGTTAATTTGTTCATCCTTCGGTTTGTTCATATTGTATCTTGGTGTAGCAGAAACACTTAAAGACAGAGGAACAGCAATGCCGTTTAAAGGTTACAATAAAGATTGACATTTATGAAGGTACAGTGTATCTTAATTGTTTTCTATAGCTTACAGTACTTTTGTAAGCTATACTTCATATTGTGTGTGCGTGCGCACGTGCGTTTGTGTGTGTTTAAAATGTGGGCATTCGGTGAGGTGAGTCATGTCTCAGATGCATGTGTGCTGTTTTACTCGTAGATCTCTGTGAAGGAACACTTTGATGACAGTCTGTTGGAGTGCACCATGCAGGACCTTCTGCGTTACGATGACTACAACAATGACGGACATCTCACACTGCACGAGTTCTACACAGCCTTCCGTGAGTAACTGCCGTATCCCGTTGCCCTCTTGGTCTAAACCCTGCCCTTACGTCCTGAATAGGGCGAGTTATCCTGACACAGTTTGTTATTAGTTGGCCAGTATCCTGCTAAAGATGCTTATATTATTGACACAAAGAAAGTGTATATACTACACAGGATTTTTTTACAGGATTTTGTAGTGTACTGTACCTGTATATCAAAATATCAGACTACATGGCTTTCTTTGTCTCAAAATTGGGTGTTCCATATACATTTAACATTTCGTTAACGTTTTTTGAACGAAATTGATGCTGAAATGAAGGATTAGTGTCATAATGGGGAGGAGTTGATCTGTGGATAGCCGACAACAACAAAGCGATTTGTTTGCTGTCACAACCTATTTGTCTGTTTCACAAATGTAGTGAAAGGGGTAAAAATGTGTTCTAAAACAAAGAATTTTTGAGCAAATGTGTCACTGAGTTAATCGATTTCTGTCACTGAGATATTTAATCTCTGTGTTGCTTGTTCATATACTGTATCTTGTCTCAATAATCAAGAGCCAAATTGTTCTGACACCCTAACATGATGAACTGAACCGAAAAAGCTTGTATGGGCAACCATTTTAGATGGCTTAGATTCAGCCAATTAAGGTCTAATAACTGCTCACCAGCAGTTTGGGCAGTAACTACTAACTAGTTACTGTAATATTATAAAATGTTTCAGTAACCACTGTAGTAGTGTAAGTAATTACTATTTACAAAACTGTAATAATATTACAATCGCTAATCCAAATAATGCTGCAATACTGCGTTACAAGAACTAGATATCTGGTCCGAGAATACTTAGGGTAGGCTATTTGAACCAACCTGTCCAATCATTTGCTCTGAGAGGCTGCAATGTTTTCACTTTGGCTGATTGTCTCCTACGGTTAATTATTGTTCCAATAAAAATTATTAAATTCTAAAATCAGCTGACTACACAGGTCAGAAGGGGCGAGACAAGGTAGTGATTGTGATTGTGAAAGTAATATAGTAATATAACTTGTAAGATACTTTTAATACCCAGTAATAAGTAATGTAATATTATTACTTTTTGAAGGAGTAATACGTAAATAGTAACGTATTACTATTCTATAAGTCTATCCAGACTTTACGGCCTGGTATTTACCTGCCCAAGGGCCGGCCTGCTGGGGGTTATTAGGGCGAGGGTTTGTCAACGTGCTTAATGTTTGACAAGAAGCAAAAGGAGTGGGCTGGGACCAATAAAACAAGCTATTGATCAGATCACACTCAAGGTTAACTGTTGGCCTGCAGAGAAGAAGGTATCTGTGGGGAGTAGTTATTTTGGAGTGGCGCATCTGCTATTCTGGGTAATGATGATGGTGAATATATGTGTTCGTGATCACGTGCATGAGAGTGTGTTTTCATCAGATGCTGTTAGCTCCCTCCCCAGTGATTGGCCGGGGAAGCTGTGAAGCCAGATATCACAGGTGTGTTTAGTAGAGTGGAAATTTACAATGCAAGTAAATGGCACTGTGAAATACTTATAGATTTAAATGGAGAAAATGCTGTTGACATTATTCTACCATGGAACAGTATATACTGGTATCTTACTCTATTATATTTCATTCAAACTGAAGCCTTGTCCTAGTGCAGATATTTTACACCTACACATTCTCTTGTTTTTACAATGTTTTTTCTGGGTTTTTACCTCATTATGTGTATACACTTTGACAAGAACCTCTCTTCTAATACTGCAAACTTCTGATCCAATTCTTGACCACAAATCTAATATAGTGGATTTAGTTGCAAGAATACTCCTGAGTCGATTGTATTCATATTGATTTTCCGGCTCTTATTCAAGCTTTTACTCACAGTCCTGCTGCTGTATTTTTTTCTCACCTCTCACCTTTCTTTATACAAAACATTTAAAATGATATATTAATATATTACAGGGTCATAATTACACATTTACAGATTAAAGAAATTATATTGAACTGAACTGAAAATGTAATAAATGAGTGTAGGCCTACAAGCAAGACCTCAATTCCACAAAAATGTGTGTAGTTTCAGTTAAGTTAATCTCTATGCAGTAAAACTGACCTTACAGTACTGCAGAATTGCTCTAATGAATAATTATCCTTGTCTTGACCACGGGCTGTATTGTAGGAAAGAGATAACACCGTAATTACTTTTAAATGAATCCTGGTAATGGTTTTTAATTTCATTTGGGTTACTGTATGGTTTAAGGTTTATACGTTACAGCTGGCTTAACGGAGCCAAACCGGTATATAAAGCATAAGAATCCCTTTAATTCTAACTAAGGAATTTGTCTGCCTGACATTGGCTTCACTGGTGTAGGATCACAGATACCATTCTAACCCATTGAACCTGCAGGTTACCAGGCTGTAACGCATTGGCATTATAGCAGATAGGTGAACAAGGCTGGCAGATATGATATATACAGTCAAACAAGGTCAAAGCCTCCTTTGGGGATACATGTACAAAGTACATAAAACTCCATGCTGCCCTGAGGTGGTACATGGACTGCATACATTAGGTGAGACAGCCTTTGCAAGCAGGTGATACTGTACTACAGTAGACTACACAATAGCAATGTCTCATTATTGGGTCTGCATCCTTCAACAGCTGCATGTGTAAGATGCTTACGTAGCACTTGTCTCATTCCAGAATACTACGTTCACTACGATACCTTAAAGTGCATCCTTCTTTACCACATCAGGTGGACCCTCTGCAAGCTATTGACCCACAATCCTGTGCGCATGCCAGTATTATAAGATATGGCACTTGAGAATGATGTCCATTAACTCAGAAAGTGCTCTAAAGCACCCAGCAAAGAGTTGGGGGATCTTAAGTGTCCTGAATTCTAACACTAAACTGAATCCACTGACAATTTCAGAACAAGAATAGTTTTTGAACTTTTCACATAACGTTCATTTTCATGTATTCTATGGGCCAGCAATGGTTAAAAAGCTATAGCACTATCCCCTTAAAGATGTGGTAAGCCATTATATAGTTAGCTAATGCACTTTTGGTCAAATTCACCAAATATCTCCTTCCGGTGTGTGCTGAAAAAGCAATCAGCTGTTTCTGCACAGCCCTGGATGGCATTAAAGGGAGAGGTGATTTTGTTTGGCTCGAGATCAAATATCAACAAACTTTCCCCGAAATGGCCTTACCATACCTTTAAATGAGACGCCATTGTGTTGGCTGTAGCAACAGGTGCAGCTAATCTAGATGGACATTGAAACCACGATTTATATCAGCGCCTCAGCAAATTGACGGATAGCATGAGTGCTCCATGGGGGTGAGAGGAGACAGTGAAATGGAGAAGGCAACAGAACCAATACATATTTCTGAGCAACAGAAATAAGCATACAGTACAATTGTCAGTTAATTGAATTGCTGCGTCCATGAAGTTAGCCTTGCATGATGATGCGAGAAGCAGACATAACGGGGAGGAACCTGTCTCAGAGATGGCAGCGTGGAATGATAAAGAGAGTTGTGGGAAATCGCCCTGACAGTCATATACTGTAGCAAGGCCTCTGGGAGAATAGGGGTGAGACAGCAATCTGTGATTCTGTTTGATCGTCCCTACTGTCACTGAAGATGTAGAGAGAGCTTATGCACTCATGGAGTCAAGGTGCTCTCTCCCTCTCTCTCTCTCCTTCTCTCACTCCCTCTTTAATGAATGCTAAAAACTACAGTCTCATCTGCCAGCCTGATGTTGTACCTATACCTACTACAACTGGCTGACAAAAAGAGGGCAAGTATCCAAATGGATTTCAGCAGTAATCTTTATGTCTCTCTCTCTCTCTCTCTCTCTCTCTCTCTCTCTCTCATTCCTTATTTCCCATTGTCACTATCATCTGTTCCATGTGTCCTTCACTGCCCACTATGTTGGTTCTGTTGGTTTGGCATGGCTCCTGTAGGAGGTGGGATTAGACTGGCATGCAGCACAGTGGCCTCTCGTCTGACCTGCCTAATTAATAAAGGGCTGAAGGAGCACAGAGTGTAGGACAGTGGGATGGGAAACTCCTCCCTGCCTCGTTGCCAAGAGAGGCAGAGTAGGGGAGCGCATATATGCTGTGCGTTTTCCCCACGCTTGCATGTTGTCACTGTTAAACTGCCGCTGTCACAAATGAATCCATTACGTAACACCTTCCACCAGGAACAAGGTGACCATTAGTATACTTCACCCTACCCTTTGCACATGCATTTGCACTTTCCTTCCAAGTGAGTGTTTATCAGATTGCATTTGAAATAAACAGATGCCATTAAAGTTCACTGAGAAGTCAGCTTTTGTTTATTCACTCCAGAATATGAGGAAAATGAAATAGCTTGTCAGCCGACCTCCAACACTCCAACTACCTCATTATTATAAGGTTTAAATGGATTTCACTTTTGAGTCTTTTTAGGTTTTAAGCATGTGCTTTAATCCTGTGAACGTGAAACACAATGAAATGTGTGAACTCTCTGCGACATGGATTATTTATATCCTTGTGGATCTCAACAAGGTTTTGTCTGCCATGTTACTGGAATCAGATAACACCTACAAGGCAAGCCTGTTGTTCCCTGGGCTGCAGTTACCTGAGGTCCCATTCGCTTTTCACAGTAACATTTCCACAAGGGCCATCTTTTAGCCTGCCACCCATTGTTCCCTGTGTATTCCTCTGCCTGTAACCTTCCATGCCCTTATTTTGTTTTCTTTGCTCAGCCACTTTCACTTCTCTTGCTTTAATCTCCCCTCAACCCACTACCCCCCTCCCTTTGTCCTCCTCCAGCTCCTCTCCTCTCCTCCCACATCGTCTCACCTTTCCGCCGCCAATGTTTTCATTTACTTTCATTTGCTTTGCTTCTCTCCTCTCCTCTCCTCTCCTCTTCAGTACAGAGCTTCTTCATGTCAATGTTAATCCTGTCCTGGCAGCTTCTGCATGCCGACTGTACTCCTGGCGCTATGGGATGTATTACAGTATAGGTTATTGCAGTACCAGCAACAGGTCCAATATGTCCTACTCGCTATTGCAATAGAATCTCATTACTGTAAGGAGTAAAGGAAACGCTGTACAACTAATATACACATTTAAAGCTATATTACGTAATCTACATACCATATGTATGTGTGTGTGTGGTATCTGCTTTAACTCAAACACGCTAACAGTCACGCCATGGCAGATCTTGCGCCTGTGTGTCAATTGGCTCTTTGTCCACAATGCAATTACGGTTAGGGACGCCCAGCGTCTCCATGGAAACCGTGGCTGCCTGTGCAATGTTGGCATCTTTATACGAGACACTAAGCCAAAGCAGCTAAATGCACGGAGGCTAGGACAGGAGAGGCATGTGGAGGAGGAGTTGGAGGCAAAGATGGAACCCAGGGAGTGGACGCTATGAGGGCAATGCAGCTGGCCACTTCTATAGTGGCACAGAACAGCAGGGGCAGACATAAAGGCCACCGCAGAGGCGCGGGAGAGGAGAGCAAAGATGGCACCAGAGGACTTTACGAGCCGGTCTTTGAACAAAACCAAATCAAAGTGCGTTTACACTTGTGAGACGCTGCTGCGGTGTGTGGTGACATGAATGAGAACACAGCGGCTCATGCCCCTGAAGGAGATCCAAGGGTGGGGGCATCAATACGTATTATGGCTTTACAGGCATGCTCCATGTGCAAGCCATGTAAGCCAATGCAGCACCCTGTAATGAGTCCCATGGCGTAAACAACCATGGCCTTTTAAACATCTGTCAGGCCAGGCCCATGCAGTGCTTCATCTGCAATAACAGCTGATATCTAAGTACCTTGTAGATAATACCTGCATTGTCTGCATCAGTATTTCAGTCCAATATTGCCATGGTGGGCTTTCTGCAGGGCTGAATTAGTGGTGTTTTGTGGACGTGGGCAGGATGTCAGTCTGTCTGACCAGCAATAAGAGTCCTATTAGGGATGCATGTTTCTGTCGTGAATGTTGCCAAGGAGTGGCAGGCTGCATGTTTGTGCTATTCTCTAATCACTATAAACATATGACGGATGCAGGATATGTAGGCAACATCATTGTAGTACAAGTAGTATTGACCAATCGTGTTTAAGCGGGTTTGGTTGTATGCAGGTAAACAGTGGATCAGTGGAAAACAAAAGTAAGTAAGTAAGTAAAGTTTATTTGTATAATATAGAGCATTTTTCTCAGACAGAGGTCACCAAGTGCTTCATACAATAATACATTGTCACAATGCAAAAATAATAAAAGGTGGAACTGAAAATTAAGAGGTGGAACTGAAAATATTCTGATATCTGCTTATAGAGATTAGCCGAACTTGACTCCAACTCCATGTCACATATGGCCAGTGCACGGAGGAGGTAGACCTATATTTATATATGTTATTCAATATCCAGATATCTGCTATAGCTACACCAGCACCCCATAAATACTGGCCCTTGTCTCTAAATGCAAAATCGTTGTCAGGCCGCCAGCCAATGGCTTCAAAGAGTGCGTTTAGCCCTGTACTGTATGTTCCCTATGTTTATGGACTTTATGTTTTCTACTTGGTACCCAAAGCCCAAAGCAAAGCAAGTGCGCAGGGACCTTTTCTGCTCACACAAAGTCTTAGGTTTCCCACCATTCACTCTATTAGAAGTGAGTATTTACGTCACTGACTATTACTTTGATCAGTTACAGTTATTGCAGGAAACCTATTCAGCTCTGAAGCTGACATGATAATCAGATGCATTGGGTGTTTAGATGAGATATATAAAGGAGCTAGGCTCACATGGTAGCCTGGCGTTGGTTCACACGAGGCTATGTTTGTCATACGGGCACTTGTGGCATAAAAATACAATCTTTGAACAGCTTCTCTCAAGAGCTGCATGCAGCCACAGAATGGGAATCACTGTTGTCCTCTGAGTGGAATTTCTATTACAGAATATGAAACACCAAAAGGATGGTAGATTATTCTATTTTCAGATTCAATCTATTAGCACTTGTATATGCCAGGATGGGATAAATAAGAATAAAGAATAAAGCCAACTAAATCTCCAGCCAAGGTCATGTGTTTGTGATAATGTAGATGTGTAATACATATTTCACAAAGCACACGGCCTGCATGTATTAGTGGGGAAAGCAGACTTGGTCAATTCCCCGGTGAATGTGTACAGTAGTCACTGTGTGGATCATTACGCCATCAGGTCGGCATAGCGACACAATGTTCTTGCAGGCGCCTAATAAGTCCTGTAATTATACTGATTGAATAATTCTCCAATCTCCCAGATCCATCTAGCCATTTTATAATTTCATCTTTACTTCTCTAATTATCCATATAGATATAAATGGATGTGTCACGGGGGCCACAGGGGCTTTGGTTTGCCCCTAATGCCCTTTCCAACGTGATGTCTTCATGTTGAGAAGGGTTCCCTCATCTATGTATCTTCCTATTCCTGCAATCTCATTTCTTTTAAAGATGTATTTCCGTTCCTTCCCTGTCCAACCAATGGCGATCCCCGAGTCCCAAGGGCTGCCACTTTGTCCCAGCCTGCCATAATTCAGTCTCCTCCCCCCTCCCATCTCAGCCCCACCCTACTACTACAGGTTGTTTGCAGTGCAGCATGTCGACTGCTTTTATCTCTCTGTAATACAGTAGGAAATCACTAATTGTCATCATTACCATGCTGCCATTGATTTGTGAGCCCCCCCATCTCTCACTTCTTTTCTCCCTCTCTCTTTTGCTCATTCTGTCTTACTTTTGTTTAAGCATCCCTCTGCTAAGTGTGTCTGCATGCATGCCTGTATGTGTTATCTCTCTCTCTCTCTCTCTCTCTCTCTCTCTCTCTCTCTCTCTCTCTCTCTCGCTCTCATTAATAAACAGTCAAAGCGCTGCATGACACAAGAGGCCTTTGTTGTAAAACAGGAAAGTAGGGCCACAGTAGCGACACTGGACCAGTAAAGGTCATTAGAAATGTAGAATCGTGAACACAGGTAGCCAAGGATTTTCAACTGTATTTTCTTCCTGCTTCTTTAGGTGATGAAATATGAGAAAGATGGAATAATATTCTCCAATATTCTCTCTTGAAAGGGTGAGGGTGTATTCTATCTGTCAGGCATCTGTTCTATACAGTATAAATCACCAGTGAGCTCCTCTAGATAGCTTGTTTGGTGCAGTAATGCTTTGCTTAAGTATAAATGTACAGTTGTTTCTGCAGCTGGAGGAACACAGGGGCTTATCATGCCCATAATGTAGCATTCACATCTCAGGTGTCCACACACTGATATGCTTATATAACTCCATGACTGAACCCAGGTGGGACTAAACGTTTGGGTGCCTTTATATCAAGGAACAGTGTTATGACATGTATAGAGAACTAATTTAATTAAGCAGCAGGAACTGCCTGATGGTTTTAATAATCACGTGTTGCGGGTGTCAGTTATGCTTGAAGGCTTCAGGCTAATTCGTTAGTCTAACGTATGGACGATGAAGACTAACTTTAGTCTCCCACAATGCTTTGCTCTTTGCTGGAACGACTCCAGGGGAACATGTGGAAATAATTCATCAACTTCAGCATGTTTCTGAAATCCCTTTAGTTTATCAGCGCCTTGCCAAGTTTGATTTGTCATTCTCTGCTAATTAAGCAACCCACTGTTTTTAGCAAGGTGCATGCTATTCAATCGTTTCCATTGTATTGTTTTATTCTATTTAAATAGGACTACTATTTAATACAGAACACTTAACATCACTACAAACACGATTGAAGTAGAATCTTCTTATTTGTTTGTTCTAATTAATGGTAAAAATACTTCAGCTGGAATATCAGTACCCTCTCTACACAGAATATGTTAGATTTTTCCCTTGTGACCTATTCATTCCTACAACTGTGTCAGGTGTTCCCTTAAAATCCATAGTGGGCCTCATTTCTGGACCGTCCTAATTGTAAGAGCACATTTGCAAGTAAAGTAAATCTGCCCGAAATCACTCCAACTAAATGTGATGTGCACTTTAGACCCACCTGTCCATAAAAATAAACTGAGGTTAGTACAACATGACAGGCACTCCATTCTAACAACCCAATCATATATTATTTTGGTAGCGCATAGGTAAATCATGTCACCTCTGTTATTAAAGGTATATTATAACACGTTAAAGTCAATATATTATCTTTCCAGCAGCGCCTGACACGTCGACATTGACTAATAATGATGTCCTTCAATCAGACGTTTGAAAGGAACTTTAATGAAAAATGTGACATGGGGATTCTGCTCATAGCCCAAATTGATTCTTTTATTGTCATCTCAATCCATCTGAACTCCCTCTCCTGTTGGTCACATGGCAACAGGCCCTTTTTCTTCAGCCTCCTACTGGACTCCTTTGTGGTTCAAGAGTAGTGGTGTTGTCACCCTCTATGTGTTACCCAATGCGTCCTTCAGAGCTGCACACATCCATTTGTACCTTCCCATCCCCCCGCAATGTCCTCCTCTCTTCCGCCACTGCCTTCTCCATCATCCATCCACGGTGACCGTCAAAATGCCGTTGTCAAGGTGACAGCCAGGTTCAGAGTACAGTACTGACGTGTGTAGCCGCCAGATTGTCCTCGGTGTCTTTAATGTCTGTGTGTATTCGTAATGCTGCTCAGGTGCGTGTGCGTCCGTGTGCGTGCGTGTGTGTTTGCGTGTGTGTGCGCGTGCATGTGTGCGCATGCACGTGTTATATCTATACCAATTCACTGAGGTGATGAGACGTCCTGCTGTGTGTAAGGAGCAGGCTTTGACACCTGTGCCCCCTGCTGAAATGCTTGCAGGCACACACAGACACACAGGCACATAGACACAAACAAAGGAAGGTATTTGCGTTAGCCACCAGCCAATTTAGGTCAAATTAGGGGGGTTCTCATAAACTGGAACAAGAGTGTCAGTACTATTTGAAATACACATTTGTGTATGGGTGTGGGTGTGTGTGTGAGTGTGTGCACCTATTTGGTCAGGTTACCAGGTTTGTTTTGGAGGATCACATCATTTTTTCAATCCCTTTGAGAAAGGTTTGGAATACCAAATAGCCAAGTCCCCGACTACCAATTAAATCATTGTAACTTGTAGGGGTTTAGATGTTTACAATAATTCAGGTCAAAATGTTTGTTTTTCTCTGCTGTTTAAAGTGATAGCTTGTCTGTGATTCACAGGGGCATGACATGTGGATTAAAACATGTTTCGTTTTATATGGTTATTGGATTAAGTCTTTTTTATCTAAAATTTGTACATGAAATATAAATCACGTTTAAAGAATGGTCTAATTCTGTTACATTTTATATTGATAAAATAATATCATTACCCTACTGCTAGTACAAAATCTATAAAGAATTCTAGTAAATATATATGCATTCATACACATTATATACAATGTACACCGATTAATTTAATAACTCAATAGAAAAGTCACCCTGCTATAGGGATATATACATTTGTAGCATTTCCATATATTACTTGAGGGGAAACATTAACATACATCTGCTAGGTCAGCTTAGTTTGTGTACTCTCCAACCAAACCACATACTTTCTCCAAAAAACACCAATTCAGAGCTCAGCATCTAATGCTCGATAAGTGTTCTCACTTTGTCACAATGTGATGCAGTGCTCATTTGTTTACAAAATATATGATGCTATTTTATCTGCAGTGTTCCGTGGAAAAGTATGAAATTCATAACCGCCGCAGCCAGGTGAAATATAAAGACAATTACACAGTGGTCTGTTTACGGCCTTGAACTTAAGCTTCTGTTTACAGTGCTTCTAATGTTTCTGTTTTCTTTACAGCCATGGCCCTACATAATTATATTTTCATTGAAACATAACAAAGATAATGTAGCTGTTTGACCTTGCATTAGTTTCTGCGGCAATACATTATAAAAAATGTTATAACCACTTTGCCCCAAAAATCACAACCTTTCACACATTTTTCACATTGTCTAACACGATTTCCAATTGCTTGGATACAATACACATGAACCTAAGATAATTTGTTAATTAAACTCAGATCACCTGTTCAATATGATACAACTTTACAGCAAAGTATCACCATTTCAAAATGCAATTGAAACATTACATTTGAGATGACCATCTATTCATTTCATTGCAATGATCTATCAAATGATAAAACTGCTCAAAATGTAACTGTTGCATTACTCTTACAGTAAAGCATTGTATTATGGAAACGGACAAACAATATTCCAGGTTTATATCATAAAAAAATCTGAATAAAGAGGTCCATTGACACCAATTGCAGTGGAACATGAACCAACTGGACAACATTTTATGGATGTAATATTTCATCATCAATGTTTACAGTTGCAGACACTGAAACTTACACTATTATTTTCGCTTTTATTGAAAGAAAAAACTATGTTTTTAAATTGTATTTCATAAAAAAGATTTCTGATTGTATTCAGTGATTCAACTGTCTCTGTTTGTAGTATTTGCTCTACTAGTCATTTTACAGTGATGTATTTATGTTTAGTACTATAATGAAACACATATCACATATATTGTACTACAATATTTAATGTTTGTACCAACAGCCACACAATGATCCTATTGGCACATTGTGTGTCTGTGATCTAAACTAATGTCCCTATGGTATTTCACAAAAAAGTTGTAATTTGAACCAATGATACTGCAAGTGCAAAGTTTCTTTAAGAGAGCACAATGCAATGTTTTGAACAAAGGACAGCCTGTGTTACCGTTTTATGTTTTTTATCTAGAGTTGTGAAAAATTACACCAAGGTTGTGAATTTTTGGGCAAAGTGGGCTTTGCCTTTCTTCATCAATCATTTACTAATCACGGTCATATTGTGTTGCTGCCTGTGCACATATATAAATATTTTGCGTATGTGAACGTTTTACATTTGCATCTTTGATTCATAAATCCACGAGTCAGCTTTTATGTACAAAAAGAAAGTGTGTGTGTGTGGGCGTGCGTTTGTGTGCGTGTGTGCCCATGCAGAGTAGCTCATTAAGGATTCTATCCCTATACCAGGTAGACCACACAGCACTGTACAGTATATCTCATTGTTGAGTCTATCCCATTACCAGGTAGACCGCACAGCACTGTACAGTATATCTCATTGT
>JAODLL010040266.1:0-21169 GCA_026546735.1 Forbesichthys agassizii
ATATATATATATATATGTGTGTATATATATATATATATATATATATATATATACACACACACACACTGGCTTGCAAAAGTATTCAGACCCCTTGAACCTTTTCACATTGTGTCATGTTACAACCACAAACGTAAATGTATTGTATTAGGATTACACAACATAGTGGAAGGAAAATCATACATATTTTTCAACTAAATAAATTCCAAACAAAAAACATGCGGCGTGCAAAAGTATTCAGCCCACTCTGAGTCAATACTTACTATTGAACCGGCTTTCGCTGCAATTACCGCTGCAAGACTTTAGGGGTATGTGTCTCTACCAGCTTTGCACATATAGAGACTGAAGTGACTGCTCAAGGTCAGTCAGATTGGATGGAGAGCATCTGTGAACATCAATTTTCAAGTCTTGCCATTCATCCATCCATCCATCCATCCATCCATCTTCATTCGCTTATCTGGAGTCGGGTCGCGAGGGCAGCAGCTCCAGCAGGGGACCCGAAACCTCCCTTTCCCGAGCCACGTTAGTCTTGCCAGAGAGTCTCAATTGGAGTTAGGTCTGGACATCAAGAGGGCCATTCCAACACATGAATATGCTTTGATCTAAACCATTCCATTGTAGCTCTGGCGTATGTTTAGGGTTGTTGTCCTGCTGGAAAGTGAACCTCCGCCCAAGTCTTAAGTCTTTTGCAGACTCTTAACAGGTTTTCTTCTAACATTGCCCTGTATTTGGCTCTATCCATCTTCCCATCAACTCTGACCAGCATGTCCCTGCTGAAGAAAAGCATAAGATAACTAAGCAACAGCTTAGCATGGTCACCAGCTCTCAAAAAAATTAAATAAATAATATTTTTTTAATGCTTTCAATGACCAAGACCCTAATTAATGTCGGATGAAGAATAGATGGATGGATTATGTCAATGGTTGGTTATCATTGAAAAACGCAATAGTGGGCTATGTTATTGGCCTGGCTAGCATTGTATCATTGTTTAATAAATTTCTGCTGCCTCTGTCAGAGCTGGTAGCCTTAAAAAAGCAATGCTACAAAAACAGTCTTTGAGGCAGATAAATGTAAGTAGAAAATGTTATAAAATAACTTAAGGTAAAAGTATGGTTGCATGACAAATTACAGTGTTAGTCTACTGGTTTATACTATTTTGTTAATTATTATGTTTACATATTTTGAAGTATAGACCTAATAATGGCCAAAACTAAACATATAGAATTATAATATTTTACGTTTATTTGCCAAGCGGTATAGCAAAATGTCATTCCCATTACATCGTAAAAAAAACTGTAGTTAACATAACTGTAGCGCTCAGACAAGGGGTAGGACTCAAACATACAGGTTTAAAAAGCAAAAGGTTTTAATACTGAAAAAGGTACAAATACCAGCACTTACATAGGACATACGGAAAGAGCACCTACATGCAACAATGACCAACACAGGACTGGGACAACAATGAGAGACAGGTGCAACATATGAGACATAATTAACCAGACTCAGGGACTAACCAGACTGGGAACCCAAGACTGACCAAATAAACAAGCCTGAAACACAAGGTTAACACGATCATGACGTCTAAACATCTTAAATAAGTCTAGAGTTGTTAGCAGGATAATCAAATCTAAAAATGACAACATCAAACTATTGCAATTTGCATATGCTGTTTTTAAAGACTACTGAAGACGTGTGGGTGTTTGGGCCTGTCTAAACCTATTACTGGCTATTTTGTTTATTTCAATGTTTATTTTATTTTATTTTTCATTCATGTTTAATTTCATTTATAGTTGCATTTCATTGTAAAATCACAACATTATGCTTATTTAACTTTAATTTCTAAACTGTTAAAAACATACTGATGGAACTGAACACTGCTGATTGCCATCAATAAGATGTCATTACCATCACAACAGGTTGTGTTGGTAATGCAATGATCTATTGAACAATTATCTTTTATATAGACACACATCATATGTGTACTTTGTTTCACAATTCAAACGCCGTTGACTACCATACATATTTGTTTCAAGCTAAGGTCCCATAATGCGAAAGTGACTTCGGTTCTCTATGTAGGCTAGTAGCAGCATACATCAAAGTAAAGTAGAAACTATAATGCTACTAACAATTATGGTTAAAATATGCTATTTCTAAAATCTTAAAATGTTATGTCATCTCGTGACCCCCTCCTCTGTGTCTTGCGACCCCCCGGGAGGTCCTGACCCCCACTTTGAGGACCACTGCTCTATGCTGACATGTGCTCCCCTGTCAGTTTTCACTGCCATGGTTACAACATAAACAAGTGTTACCCTTATACAGTCATTTACAGGCTGTTGTGGTAATGGCAGTCATGTTGGAATGTTGGGGACACATATATTGTTCATAAAAATTCTAAATGTGTATAGATATAAAACCAAATAATACATTGTGTGTTTTTAGTTGTTATAAGAACAAACATTGTGATTTTGCAATAAATGTATCACTTTTCATCAAGTGATTGGCGACAGCCATTGCTTATAAATTGCCCATGTATTAGTGGTCTATACATTGGATGAGTGCTGCTACTGCTGACTGGTGGCATGTGGCTGTACAGAGCACACATACATTGTCTCCACCATGGAGACATTTGCAAAATCGCAGCAAAAGTCACGTGTCTGCACAAGTAGGAAGACAGATAACTTATCTGTATTTCCAGCTATTGGAGTGAAATTGTATAGATATAGTTGCACAATCGTGTGTGGAAAAGACCATACTGCATTTGTAGAAAAAACATATTTTAGTAATTATTAAATAAAAAGTATTGATACATTATATTATTTCAGAAAATAACTGTTGGCCAACTTTAAAATGAAAAGATATGTTATTTGGGCTTTTTATTGGCAAAATGGCAATGAATCTAATTACTCATTTTAATGCAGATACAGCAAGATTAACTCCAAGGGCCTGAAACAGGTTATTGATTTAATTACCAAAGGTCAATTCTGAATTTACAAACCTCTTGAAACTTTTGTCCCAAAGCACCCATCAGCAAGCAGATTTTGTGTCAAAGAGGGAATTTGTGTACCATTAAATCAAATAGAATAACCTTGCTGAGCTTGAATGTGACCTTTATAAGATATGGGGAGGAAACATAAGTCACAGTAAAACAAGAGAGCCCCCTGTATTTATTAAAAATCTTAATAAGGTCAAGCATGTTTCCCTCCTGAATGGCAGACATTAAAGGAGTCATTTCATGCTCCTTTTCACTTGTTGACACAGTTCCTTGACTTCTTAATGCAATGTAGTCAAGCTTAGGTGAATATACCATAGTTTATGTGGAATAGCACCATCATACAACGACTCTCAGATAACGGTCTGTTTTCAGTGACTGTTGCTTTAAAAGGAACAAGCCACTGCCCACCCCGCCCCGACTTCCACTTACCTGTGTTGACGTGAGGCTACGGCTGCTTTTACTGCTAGTACTCAAACGTGGTTTGAAAATAGTTGTATGGGATTTTAACCACATATGGTTTATTTTCAGTTTTCAATAGGTTAATACTGCCCATTATTTTATCCTTGCCGCCCAGACTACATTAAAGGATACAGGAGGCAGAATGTAGTTTGTTGTTGTTTGTGTCAACCACATAAACACAGCAACAGCTTAGTCACACAGCCATGTATCTACCAGTGTTGGGTAACGTTACTTTTAAAAGTAACTTGTTACATTACAGGAATACTGACATTAAAAAGTAACTTGTTACGTTAGTGTTACCTGTTCGAGAAAGTAACTCGTTAGAGTAATTTTGCATTATAAATAGAAATAAAACCCCTTTGCGATTCCTTGTGCATGACATGGTGGTTATATACAGTATATCGGTACTGTCGAAAATGTGCTTATATCTAGCCATCTTACTGTAGCCTACATTCAAATGTATCGATATGATCTGCCGTCACTTTACGGCCCATAGTCTGATCTGCAGACAATTCCATATATCGTTTACAGTGCTTTATATATTACTAGTGCTTACGGTTTGTGTACTGGCGATCAACATCAGCTTGTACATTTTGCTGAATACTATGTAGGTGGTCATCCTCATATAGGGGTGTTACCAAACAAACTCTAGTAATTTACATAACACACTCACTATTTTATAATAGGCCTGTTTCTCTGCCTCTGTTACTCTCATGGAAAATACAGACCAGGGCGCTAACAGTCCACGTTGAAAGGCCAAGCACTTGTCCGTGTCACATTGACATTGCTAATGCCAAAAACAACTAGAAATACTTTACGTTTTCATGGAATGGGTCATTTAAAGAACAAAGGTTGATACTGTAGTTACATTTTACTTTTTACTTTCACACTGGTAAAAACACTATTTTTAGCATTAATTGTTAAAACAGAATAACATTATTATTAGGTCTAACAAAAAAGTTGGTGTACATTTGATTTAATTAAAAAAAAGCAAACTAAGATAAATGTTATACCAAATATATACTGATCTAATGATAATAAGAAACTCTCACAGGTGTTGCTTTTTCCATATACAGTACACACCAAAAGGCATGACTTTATCATTTTTCCACTTTATATATGCATTTTCTCTCATTAAGACAGGATATTTCCATGCGTAGATCATATGTGCACAGACTTAGCATTTTCCGTCACACAGAAGAGGAAATACAGCTAAAAAATGTTCTGTGAATGTGAATCCAAGAGACGAGATAAAACACTTACTAAGACATTGTGGGTCTTTCCATTTTACATATATGTGCTGTATATATACACAGTAATAGAAAACTGCTTTCTATGCATTTAATCAACACAGAAAAGGGACAGGGAGGAATAAAGTTATGGAGAGACTGGGGTGCTGCCGACTCATCTGTTGTTAAATCTGCTAAAAGGGGCAGGGACAATGATTTAATATGAATATCTTGCTAAACGTTTCCCTGCACTGATTACATGCTAATGAAATGTAGGCTAAGTAAAGCTAGCTATCTTATTTCACTATGGACAATAAGCCAACAGGTTAATACCAGTGGTATTAGAGTGATATCACTCACAGTCTAGTCAACCCAAATTCTTGGAGTTACAGGTTGGCACCCTTTACTTTGTCTTTCCCCTCTTTCTTTCCTCTCTTTACTTTTCTGAAAACCAGATTTTTGTTTATTGGGAATGGGAAGCATTGTGATCGCTATTTCTGCCTCATCTACAGACTGCAACTAAACACTCACTGTCACCGATAAGTCCGCTAAGGCAAGACCAAACCATTTCATGCAGATACAGGGTGGTGGTCGGTCAATATGGATGTTTACTTTTTGGTCAATGTGGATATTTAACTTGTATTACCAAAAACAATTAAAACCAAAGATCATTAATTATTTTAATACATTTAAAATATATATATTCAATGATGATGGTTTATATAATATAATAAAAACATTTATTAGTTTTTACCTACTTTCTGGGGCCCCTGTCAATCAGGGGCCCTTGGAATTGTCCTAACGTTTCCCCCTTATACGCGCCCTTGGACATTGGTAATATGATTCTTACAGATAGATACTGGTTTCTAACATTGATGTGAACGCAAGCCTTAAATAAGAGGGAAAAAAAGGTAAAATCCTCTATATTGTTTCCAGTCCTGACCTCCACTTTGAGAGCCACTGTTCTACACACTGAAGGTAAAGAAATTGGATGCAACAGCATGAGCCTGTATGCCACTAAAAGCTTTCTAATTGCACTTTTGCAATTTAGATGTAGCTAATTGTGGATGTCACATGTCCAATCATCTATATCTCCTCTCATTTGTGAATGCCTATATTAATCGTTTTGGAAAAGCTTCAGTCATAATGTGTTATTGGTAACCATGGCTCTTAATAGTTATTATAGCTAGTGACTGGATAATGTTTAACTATAATCAGAACAAGAAATGTGACACAGATTTTTCCAACATGCAAGCAAACGATTGGACCACCTTTAACACATTTGTGAGCTTGTGATCACAATGGTTTCAATGATGGCTTCACAATGCTACATTTCGGCCAAGGTTTACTCAAGGAAGGAAAATGCTAGGTTATTAGTTGAACTGGCTATGTTTGTCAGTGTGCCAGACTAAATGGCAGACAATTATTTAGCATAGGATCTGCTCTGAATGTCAATAATGTCCGTATGTGTTTATGTGTGGGTGCCAAACCTTAATCTCCAGTGTTCAGCCTGGCAAGCTTAGCTTCCAACCCCATTTACTCTAAGCCTCCTTCATTTCTTAAATGTCTGTCTGCCATTAAGATGGACAATGCTGCAAACTTTATGAAACAGGAGTGATTTCAAACAAGCTGCATTCCTGTCACAGCCACATATTTCTGTGTTGCTTATCAAACCTGACACAAGGTGTCAGAGACCATCAGCAGAGACAATGTGATGATGGGTTTGAAGTGAATTAGAATAGTGTGAGCAAAAGGCATCTCTCAACTAGCAGTATCTTGACACCATCTTAGATAACCACTGCTTTCCTGACCATTTCATTGGTATAATCCTAACTGACCATATAGATGAACCAGGTATATGTGATATACCTAAGCCGGAGGGGAAGAGTGAAATGACTATACACAAATGAGTGTCACTGATAATCTTCCATCAGAATTAAACAGTGGTTCTCTGCAGATGAATGTTTCATTCACTTATTTTTCTTAAGAAGAAAAGTGTCTGATTGGCAGAGTACTGCTCTACACGTATACCTCCCAGAGGGAAATGGCTTGCCTAAGTGCTATTCACACCGAAAACATATCTTTAAACCCCAAAAAATGATTACGATTTTACACAGTCTACCAAAATTGTAGGAACAAAAGAAAATTAAATTAAATTAAAAAAAAACATTCATGTCAAATTTCTCTTTCGGACAGCCAAACAAAAGTTAAATCTATGAAATATGTTCGACTAAACATTTAAATATTACAGGTATAATATTTTGTGTTTATCATACACAGTACATATTCCGTATACAGTATATTGAAAACCTATATTACCCAGCGATAAACAACAAAAAAGTAGCCACGAAGATTTATAAGAAACTGATGCATGTGTGCATATTTTACATGCATGTCCTAATTATACTAATTAAAATGCTCCTATAGGCTGCATTTCTTCTTCAGGAGAAATTAACTATGCCTGTCCTTAAAAAACAGCACAAGAACATTTTAACATATTTTGTCAGTAAGGTCAATTAAACATATTTCTTCACTTATTCACATGCACTGTGTTCTTAAACAGTAGAAGAGTAGAAGAGAGGGTTTTAGATATTTATGAGCCATCATACTGTAGCTAAAACGAGCGGTTGGTCATCAGAGAGCAGGAAGAACAGAGCCGTGGTTTTAGAGAAGGATATAAAATATAAATGTAAAAGATTTGAGCTTGCACAATAAATCTCAAACTGCTAACACAGTGATTCTAAGGCCAGACACATTCTCTATAGAGACTGACTGCAAGCTGAGAAATGGCTCGGAGACACAAGGTTTGCTATATTAGTATTGTACCACCATCGTAATCGATCCATGCTGGTCTATTTTAGCCAGCTTGGAAAACAGCTCCTGCTCTCACAATACTGCAGAGACTGTATCTGAGTGCTAATTAAGGAAGAAAGACGGTCACAAAGGCTTGCTGTACATGTCTGCCTATACAACCATTTGAAAAGATACTTTGTCAATTGAATTCTGCAGTACATGGAACATGCACTGTTGCGAACAAAACAGTTAAAATAATCTATACAGTAGGTGTTCGGTTACTTCAAAGGAAATTGTTTACAGTGTATGATGAATACATGTAGCCTAAGGTGCTTTTTATTGTCACATACATGTTGCAAAATTCATCCTCTGCATTTAACCCATCCATCAAGGGAGCAGTGGGCAACCGCTGTGCAGCGCCCATGGACAAACTCCAGATTGGAGCCAGTGTCACATGACACTGACTGGAGAATGAACATGTTTTTTGATAGTGGGGGAAACCAGAGCACCCGGACGAAACCCACGCAGACACAGGGAGAACATGCAAACTCCACACAGACGACCAGGGTGAGGCCACAGTGCTATCCACTGGGCCACCGTGTTGCTTAGGAATCATAACATGCATTGTCTTGCTGTCTTATAGGTGTACATGAGTACATGAGTGTAAATGCCCCAGAGATTTTTAACGCTGTTGTCAAATGTCTTACCATCTAAAAATTGGCTCCCATAGCCCCCAAAAATAACTGGATTAATGCATACAATCATTTCACACGACAAGGGAGGGTCTTGACCCCCATTTTGAGCTGTGCTTAAATCACACAGTGCAGTTTTGTGAAGTACAACATTGCATGTACGAGCCCTCACATCACCTGCATGACTGCAGACTGACTTTAACATAAAAAATAATAAAAAAGCTTTGAATTTGAATTTCAGCTGCAGGACAGTATGCATCCTCTTGCTCTAAATCGTTATTTAATGTAATCCTTTAATAATAATAATAATCCTTGTCTTATCATCCCATCTTATTATCCCATTATAATGGATTGTGGAGATAGGGGGGTTTCGGGCAGAGGCAGGTACTGCAAAGATGGCAACAGCCAGAACCGTGCACAGCACCGTGTTCAAACCCATTCTTGAGAAAAGCTATGAGTGACGTCTCAGAGGTTTTGTCCATTTATGTATATATAGGAACCTTTCTATATCGGAAGGTTATATTATGTACAATATAAATGCAGTCCATTTACCATGTATGCCTCAAATAAGGTTCAGTTTAGGCATAGGCTCAAGTTATAGTAGCTCCAGCAACATTAAATGTGTTTCTAATTTAACAAAATATATTTTTAGATTGAAGTGTAAATGATATTAAAACATACATTGATGCTTTAGAACTAGGTTTACTAAATAACAGCAAAACATTTTGCAAAAGCACATTGACAATATAGGTTTGAGTTAACATTAAGAATATCTGTAGGCACCAGGGACAATATCTGTCTAAATATGTATGATACACACACGGTTGACAGTGTAAACGTAATCTATAATCATTTTTGCTATATGTTTACAGAGTTCAGCAGTTCAATGTCAACTGCCACTGTGAGAAATGCACATCCCCTCTTATCTACATGGACTGGCTTTCTGAAAGCACCGTATTATAACTATGCAAATACATGACACTACGGGATTATATGTGCCAGGAAATGCATATTGTTGCCGAGGGTGGCGTTTCATTTGTGCTTTATCCTTCATCTCCATGCCATTCAAGAGCACAAGCGCGCAGCCTGAAACAAAGCAGCTCACCAATCAGGAATATCACCCAGCTTAACGCCTGCCACCTGTCTGTCACCATCAGCCACACAGTGACCAGCCCCCTGGCCTAACCTGAGGGCTGGAAGATTGTTCAAGCTACATGTCACATCAATTATGTGTTACACGAGTAGATCTGAAACTGCTTCTTTGCCTTTTCTTGCCTGGGACAGTATGGTTTTAATATGGCAGACGTTAGTCTTTTAGTTAGTTTTACTTAAATTACAAGCAGGAATAGATGTTTTATATGATAATTTGTTAATATAAATTAAAATTACATACTTCGACGTAGTACTTCCAGACTGTTGTCATGGATCATGCCATACCATTTACAAACCTGGTGAACCACAATCAAATGTTATCTCCCACAGACAGAAACATTTGTGGGATGCATGTTTAAAATTCATTGCATTTCACCGAAAAACACCTCAATGCTTAAAAATAAATAAATAAATAAATAAATAATTTTAAAAAAGCTAAGAAAAACACAGAACCAGCTATCTAAAAAGAATCTAAGACATAATATCAGGATCAGCATCACCTCGGAATACAGCAAGGATACCGGGAGCAAGAAGACACTTTTCACAGAATTTAGAACGTATTTATTCAGATCAGAGACATAAGAGTTGTGGAGCCATTGGCTTCTGCTCAACACCATTATACCTGGCTCTAAATGTCACAGTCGCAAGGTGAGAGAGGGAGAGAGGAGGTCCCTGGAGCTTTTACACTAATTGCTTGTTTGACGATCAAGACAGAGAGGGCAGCCGTGAGAGTGGGCCAGCCCGTTTAACTGCCTGTAAAAAGCTCCCTGTCAGAACATCCCACCACAGGGTGCCAGCTGGCAAGCTTTGATTGTAGACAGAAATAACCCCACGACGATGCTTCAGACCTAACACAGCACAAAACTGGTGTACGTGATCAAGTACAGACTACATTCCCTACCAGGATTTTATGTGCACTTTTACACAAAATACACGACTCATAAAATAATAATAATAATAATAATAAACACAGTTTACATAATGTAAAATAACGAGTTGTAATATGTAAAATCCACCATAATTTCTTATTTCAGTTTCATTCTCCCCATACAGACTCTATAATAAATCACCATATATCTGAGATAATGGACTATACTAAGCACAAACAAAGACCATGCAGTGTAGCTTATATGTTTTATGGGGACACAGCTAAACTCTGCTGCCATCTCTGGCCAGTAAGTATACACCATCCCTTTAATTAAAGAGAGTGCAGTTCAAGGTAAACATTGTGAGACTACGAATAAGACTAATGGGTAGGCTACCTATAAATTTAGCTGGACAGCAGCTAAAATCTAGCCTAGCGAGACCATCCTGATCTCACTAAATTCAGGTTAATTTCGCCGTGAGAATAAGTCTGGAAAGCCTAGGAATCATTTTGAATGTGTCCGAGTAGCAACTGAACTTTCCCATCAGCGTCGTGTT
The DNA here is from genome assembly GCA_026546735.1 of Forbesichthys agassizii. Taxonomy (NCBI): domain Eukaryota; kingdom Metazoa; phylum Chordata; class Actinopteri; order Percopsiformes; family Amblyopsidae; genus Forbesichthys; species Forbesichthys agassizii. The sequence goes on from JAODLL010040266.1 coordinate 10,737, forward strand.
CATAGCTATACGGGCGTGGTTAAGGTTTGCCTACAGCGAAAACAACCAGATGGTTCATCCAATCAACTGCCAAGTATGACTCCCCAACTGCCAAGTATGACTACCCAGTACACTCCCCATATGTACTTGACAGCCATCCATCTGGCATGTCAGGTTAGCTAAAATGCTGCTTGGGTGCAAACAATACACATTATTGGCGGGACAATGCCTGCCATATAAAAGTAGTGTTTTCATTGCTTCCTGGACATGAAGCTAGCTCGACAGCTAGATGGAAGTCTTAGAGTTGTTCACTTCTCTCCATTCAGGGATGCTGCACCTTCATGTATTATTGTTGACAATGTTACAGGAGTATTAATGTCGACATTTTAAAATGTATTTCTCATTTAAAATGTCTACTGGTGATTTACCCATGTTGATAGTCAGACCTGTGTGGCGTGGAAGATTGCATCAGGTATGAATTTATAGCATCAGCTCAGCTCGTCCAATGCTTTACGATGTTCATCTGGGCTGATCTGGTTTGTGCCCATCTTATCCATCCTCCCTGGGTGGCTTTATTGATTTTATTGTTAAGGGATATGGTTCAAGCCAAGCAGGGGAAATCAAGGGGGTGGGGTGATTATAAGAAGAGGACAATTCTTCACATTTATTAGTATAGCACTGTTCAATGATCTAAAATCTACAATGTCCATTTGCATCAGATGAGAGAGATTTAATTATGCAGCAAAATACATATTAAAATGAAATAAGAAAAGTATTGAAAATGCTAATTAGAAAGATCTGTCAGTGATAATAGGTCTACAATTGAAAAAAATGTCCAATTGGATAATTGTTCATAGAGTTGTGAGTTTGACAATGACATGAATTGACAATTAATAATTATGTTAGTAGCTTCAGCTTGGCGTAATTCTGTGTGATTCAGAGATGGCGATTCAAACAAAAGGCAGCAGGAGCACATCAACTGAAAACTGGAAGTTCAGAACTTTCCAGGAAACAAAGGAAAGAGCAACAGACATTCCGAGATTTCCTGAACAGGCAGTCAAGTAGGGTTTTCTACCTGCCACCTGTGGAAGAGCAGTTCACATCACCCATGGTCATATCCCCTCTCTCTCCCTCTCTCTCTCTCTCTCTCTCTCTCTCTCTCTCTCTCTCTCTCTCTCTCTCTCTCTCTCTCTCTCTCTCTCTCTGTCCTCTTTCAATACATGGACTGTGAGATGTCTCGCCCTTACCTTAACCTAACCCAGCGCAGCACAGACAGTCAAAGAGTTTAATCATGTGGACCATGAGCTAGAGAGAACGCCATAACCCGATTAGAAGAGAGATAGAGCAATAGAAAATACAAACTACCGCCATTGCTGTATGAAAGGCATCGGAAATCAACATCAATGTTTATTTATCAGAAGGGAAAATGGGGAATGAGAATGGGGGAGGGGGAAGGGGGGTGTCAGGACCCGTGTTATCCATCAGTCGAACTCAAGCTGATAGTGCAAATGCATCTGATTCTTAATTTAAGAGGAAGCGTCACTGACCAACTGGATTAGATGTCTAATGGAGGACATAGGAACAGGACAAAAGGTATGAAACACAGATGTAGCCAGTAAGATAGAAATACATCAAGCAATATTAAAAGCCACCGATAGTCGCACAATCGACAGATAGAGGCTTACTGCTTTTCCGTTAACACTTTACCTCATTCAGAATCTCTCATCTAAACTCTGCTGTTAAAGCAGGATGCAATTGACAGCATAATAAAATACTATTATTACAGTTTAAAAAGAAGCATTCATTTGTTCTGGTTTAATGGGAGATTAAGGAACACCAAAGGTGGTAATTAAAATACCATCCCATATAAAGTACACTTGCTGCACAGAAATATTTCACAACACAAGTTTAATATCTCAGAGGCGGCTACTGCAGGCTGTTTGGAGAGAGCTATAAAGAGGACTGTCAGAATCCATCTCTGTCAGCTGCTATTTGGAATTGGATTGGAAATGCCGAGTAGGAACAGTGACTTCTGTAGCGGAAAATGATAGTCCCAGGAGAAGGGACTCAAGATGTAAAGATGAGGGCGTCGCACCCTTTACAACTCTACATTCCCATAGGAGGCCAGAAGATGCATAGATTAGGTCTTATTCTTTAATTCCCATTCAATATATTCCCGTTTAAAGGACCACTATGTAAGAATTAGTGGACTCTAGTGGTCAAATTGCAAATAGCATTCATCTGTATAAGCTCCGCTCTTCACTTCATGTCTAAGCGGTGTTTTAGAATCTACGGTGGCCGTTGTGTGCAATTAGCTGTACTTGACGATGTCATCATCTGCTATTCAACTTGACATAAAAACGCGTTTGCCATACTCTCGAGCCAGCGTTTAGTTTGTCCGTTCTGCACTACTGTAGTAAACATGGTGGTGGCGCAAAATGGCAGCCCCGTTATGTGCGACCCATACTATGTATGTATTTATTGTTAATTATAATCTTACAGAAATATTACGATTATTTGTTACATGTGATTATACACTAATAAATACATATTTGTGAATACTATATTCAGTCTCTGCTAATGAATCCTTCTAAATCTTACTTAGTGTTCCTTTATAGCTCATGAAACCTAAGTTGTCAAAAATGAACACAGAATTAATGATTTAGTAGAACATGGTGGGATGAATCTTTCATGTTGGCCTCGAGAGAAGTCTCTCATCATAAGCCTCTGCTACTGACAGAAATAGTTGTAGTTCTATTTTAAGCTTTAAAGTTCAATTGTGGAAAAAATATTTTAAAACTACTCAACTATATATTTTACACATTTTGCTCATTTCATATTATTTCCATTTTGCTTGGTATTCAAATACTGTATGCATTTTTTTTATAAGCACTCGTATTCAGTGCTGACAAGATGTGGTCTGTATTATGTTATCTCTGTCTAGTTCTGTTTCAATGTTATGTCACTGAGAGTGAATGTTTAATTGTAATGTCAGGGGACTGCATATGTACATTAGTCACTAATGCATTTAATGGTGACATTTATGTTTCACATTTTATAATGTCCCTTACAAAACAATAAAACATTGTAAATGTATTTATTAAAATATGTCTGACTTCTGTGTGATCACACACTGTGGGATTAGAGGCAGCGTTCAATTAAAGAGGAATATGGCTGGTTGGCTGCAATGGCTCTAGTGAGGGATTAGGGGAAATTAGCAGGGGAATAACCACTGTTGTTATGAATAAATCTTATAATACGTCAATAATAGATTATTAGATTGAATAGCTTGCATTGCGATGATAATAAATGTAATAATAATAATAATAATAATAATAATAAATAGAAATATTTCATAAAATAAAATAAAAAAAGTCCATCTATTCTGTTTGATCAAAGCTCTTTTACTTGCTATGTTACCTGTACAGTAGCCCAGAAAACATGTTTTTTATTTTATTTAAATACAAACAGTGCAGCCAGAGGCAGAGATTTTGCATGCATATCATACAGAGAAACAAGCAGGTAATATATGTTGAATATGAATATGATTATGAATATAATATTTTATTTAGCGGTTTCACTTCTCTCTTTAAATATGGTTAGCTCAAACACAAAAGGACAAAGTATCAGAATCTCAGAACAATAATGTCATCCCAATCTAGTCACATCTCTGAATTACTGATTTACTAACGCTTGACACTTTTCTGAAAGATAAGGTAATTAAGTTAAGTCTTAGCATTTAATCAACACTGCAATTCTAGGACATTACTAGCGTATTCATGGAGGAGTTAACACTCCGTGTTTGGTCTATTGCGTTTATTTTTCGGCATCTGTCAGTTGCCATACAGCCAAATTTCGGTTCATTTGAATAAATATAAATATTTGTAGATGTTCCTATACTGGCAATCAATTTAGGGTGGTAGACTGTATGCATTATTCAGTCTCTGATGTTGTAAGTCTCTCTCACCACCTACAGCAATAATATTTAAACACTCACTTAAAATGATTGTAAATTATATTTGCTTGTTTCCTACAATGGTCAGTTTCCACTTTCTAAAACAAGTTAACATTTTACTGAATGCAAAATGAAAGACCAGGCATGTCCCCCCATGTATCAATGTGATAACATGGACAACCCTCTCTATGAGGTTTTAAACACGGCTAGAGGCGTTGAATAAGGTAGCTGTGACCTTTACCAATCTAGTCCAAGGGTACTCCTGCAGCATTCCAACAGATTCAGTAAACAAAAAAGGGACATTTTGTTCTGTAAAATAATATAATCCCAGCTCCAAATCCGAGAATATTATTTGTTAGCATCAGACAACATAAAATACTTTGTTTGTGTCATATGAAACACTTTACCTTGTGTGACTTGCCTGCATACTTAGTAAAAAGTAACATCTGCCTCAAAGGGAGTCATTTAAGTTATTTCCAATGCCAGCATTCTTTCCAACACGTTTAACTACAGGCAGTCAAACGTGTTAGTTACATTACTGTCATGACTGTTAACTGCGGCCCAGAAGATTATTGTAATTAACAGTTCCCTTTCTTAATAGGGACAGACTGGAAGGGACATGCAAGAATGTAATGTTGCACAGACCTTACACCATGCCCAAGGGCAGAACTTGTTTTAAAGGGAGCTTATTGTGTCAAAACCATATTTTATAGTAAAAGGCGTGAGAGAACACTTTCACTCAGGCAATGTGCCTTAATGTGTCTCCATGTGCAACATGTACATGGGTTGGCTAATATGTTTTAGAGAGGGCACAGAGAGTGAGGCATTGAAGAATTCTGTAGACAATGACAGCTTACTCTATGGCTCAATGACTCTATGGAGTCATAGAACTACATGTTTGTCCAATACCAAATGTACAGTATTGTTGCTTTGATCAGCATTCATATGACTATAATCTAAACTCAGCAAAAAAAAAGAAACGTCCTCTGACTTTCAACTGTTTTTACTTTCAGTAAAGTTAATGTGAGTAAATATTTGTATGAACACTTTAAGAGTCAACACCATAAGACATTTGACTAACATAAATAGAATAATGTGTCCTTGAATAAAGGGAGGCTCAAAATCAAAAGTACCAGTCAGTATCTAGTGTGGCCACCAGCTGCATGAAGTACTGCAGTGCATCTCCTCCTCATGGACTTCACCAGATTTGTCCGTTCTTGCTGTGAGATGTTACCCCGCTCTTCCACCAAGGCACTTGCAAGTTCCCGGACATTTATGGGGGAATGGCCCTAGCCCTCACCCTCTGATCCAACAGGTCCCAGACGTGCTCAATGAGATTGAGATCCGGGCTCTTCTCTGGCCATGGCAGAACACTGACATTGCTGTCATGCAGAAAATCACGCACAGAACGAGCAGTATGGCTGGCGGCATTGTCATGCTGGAGGGTCATGTCAGCATGAACATGCAGAAAGTACCACATGAGGGAGGAGGATGTCTTCCCTGTACCGCACAGCATTGAGATTGCCTGCAATGACAACAAGCTCAGTCCGATGGTGATGTGATATACCGCCCCGGACCATGACGGACCCCCCACCTCCAAATCGACCCCGCTCCAGAGTACAGGCCTTGGTGTAACGCTCATTCCTTCGACGATAGACACGAGTCCGTCCATCACCTCTGGGGAGACAAACCCGTAACTCGTCAGTGAAAAGCTCTTTTTGCCACTCCTGTCTGGGTCCAGCGAAGGTGGGTTTGTGCCCATAGGCGGCATTGTTGCTGGTGATGTCTGGTAAGGACTAAACAACAAACCTCTATAGAGGCCATTTTTTACAGCAATAAAGTCCTATGACTCACATATAAGAACTGTATCTGCCATTACTCATCTACACAATACTGTGGGAATGTGATTTTGTATAGCCTCGCAAGATGGTCAGAACCGTGAGGCCATAGAAAAGCTCTGGAGAAGATCAGTGTCATAGTTAGCTATGAGCGTGGTTTAGGTGTGACGTAGGCGACTTGAAAACAACTCATAAAACAACAATGGTGAGTCCTACAGAGGTTAATGTAGGTGCTGCAATATAGCATCAGTTTTATTAGAATGTATTATACGAGTAAAGAACCGCACTAAAGGCTTTTCTCCCGACCATCCTTTCTTCTGCAAGAGCGAATTTAACAACAGGTACTGCTTGTTCACAGGTTCGTCCAATCACCTGCCAAATGCTGTTTTGAAAGCACCTGCCCTTTCAAAACAGTTTCAGTGGACGGCTCCACAGATGGACGTGTCTAACAGACCATGCATCTGGCGTGTCAGGTTAGATTTGGTAGGCTATACTGACAAAAACATTAAACAGGCCTTATTCTTTATTAAAACAATGTTTTATTGTGATGGACTCTGGGGTCAGAACTGTCTCTGCTGTATCATGAGATATACTGGTCCCATTGAAGGGGTCCAGGTTTTGGTTGGCAGGCAGTTTGATGATGGTGCTGCGACAAGGTATATTTCCCCAGTACCAATTTAGGAATGTTCAGAGCAATCTGCACAGACACACAAACACATAGACACAAACAAAATATTGACATCACAGACATATTGTCCCTCTCATTGATTCAAAAGTGAAATGATTTAATGTCCTAACAAATGTATTAAGTGCACCGTGGCAAAATTTAAATCGCTCTCTTTTCATTCATTTGACATAAATCAAAACACTTAGGTTTGTAAAAGACAGATCTGCAAAATAACTAAACCATCCCTTACTGTACATATTACACTGTATACTGTGTACAGTAACTCATTTATCTTTAAGGATTCATAATTTGCAATCTAACCTAAACTGAGCCAGAAAAAAATATATAAAAAAAAAATATATTATGTCAAACTGAAATGTTCTTATATGACACCAGTGTGAAACACATGCACACACCCGCATACACACACTGATGCAACCACCCTAAACTGACCTCAAATCAGGTTCTCGGGCACTTCTGCTTCCTCCATCTCCCTTGGTGGCTGGTCTTCACAGTCCTCTGGGCACAGAGGGGCGTCCAAACCCTCGTCCTGTTGGGACAACAATGAGTGGATGGATTTACATATACATTAAAAAATTTCCCTAAATGGATTAATGTGCAATCTAACCTAAACTGTGCCATGTGAAGACAGAATAACATTAAAGGTCGAGTCTGCAAATGTAAGAACATATCTTTTTTGCCAAATCCAGCAAATATCTCCTCAGGGTTGATCTTAAATATCAACAATCTTTCCCCAGCATCCCTGACTCCCCCTTTAAGTTAAAATATTGAATTATTATAGATTGCTCTTAAGTGATTTAGCAATACAAGTGTAACATTGTAAGGTATTAATACCGTCAGGCTCTCGGGTACTTCTGCTTCCTCCATCTCCCTTGGTGGCTGGTCTTCACAGTCCTCTGGGGGTAGAGGGGCGTCCACACCCTCGTCCTGGTGGGACAACAATGAGTGGATGGATTTACATGTTTGTTTGGTATGTACGTAATTTCAATAGAGGGTATAAGATAAAAAACATTTGTGCTGCCTTCAAAATAAATGTGTGAATTAATCATAATAAACTCACTCACTCTAACTGTTTAAATAGACATATCACACAAAATCAAATTTAAAAAACTGTATTGTTTCTACTCATTACTCTACAGAGTATGTATAACTTGACATTTATTTTCTTACAAAGATACTGCTAGATGTTACTATAGCTGTAGCCCAAATAGGCTTCTTCCTGTAATTTGTTTGAATTTTAAAAATAATTCTTGGATTCATAATGTTACACACAAATAATTAGTATGGTTAATATAATTTTAATGGGTTTACTATATAGTCTTCTCTGAGTCATTGGTAACAACCTCAAACTAGCATTTAGACCATGACCGTACAAAGTATACAACAGGAAATCAACCAAAAAGTATACTGTATTTAATTAGTATAGACCGGTAACAGTCCTAAAATATGGCCTAAATTTTAAAAAAATGATGTCACATAATTTCCCTGAGTAGATTAATGTGCAATCTAACCTAAACTGAGCCAGGTGAAGACAAAATTACATTAAAGGTGGAGTCAGCGAATGTAAGACAATACATATTTTACCAAATTCAGTGAATATCTCACGGTTGATAGAGCTCAAATATCAACAATCTTTCCCCAGCATCTCTATATCCACATTTAAGTTAAAATATTGAATTATTATAGATTGCTCTTCAGTGATTTAGCAATACAAGTATAACATTGTAAGGTATTAATACCGTCAGGCTCTCGGGTACTTCTGCTTCCTCCATCTCCCTTGGTGGCTGGTCTTCACAGTCCTCTGGGCATAGAGGGGCATCCACACCCACGTCCTGGTGGGACAACAATTAGTGGATGGATTTACATGTTTGTTGGTCTTTGGTATTAATTAAAGCCACTATTCTATGTGGGTGTGGTAACCATCCACCCTCTGTATGACCAACAAGAGGTGGATCATGACAGACAGGATTCCTCACTAGCCCCGTCGCTTTGGGGAAGGACCTGTCCTTTATAATTCTATCCTAGAAGGTAAACATCATGGTCTTTTTAGTGCCATCATGTGGCCCTGTTATCTGGTGTTTGAGGCTAGCTCCTTGGTTCTTGACTCTATCGCAATGGCTGCGCAAAGGCTGGCTGAATTCTGGAGCTAAGTAGATGTCAGTTGACCTGACGAACTGTTGCAACACAGGCGGCACCTGGGGTACTGGAAGTGACCTTTGAGGTATCTGATTGTAACTAGGCTGGTCAGTCCACACAGGAAAAGCAAAGTGTACAGCATACTGTAGGATCCAAGGCAAACACAAGATCTGGCTCGAAGGACCTTTTTTACGTAAGGGATCGAAAAGGACTGTATGGGCTCTAGCTCGGAGGATCTGCGTTCACCCTGGGGTGTCGATTTGAACACACTTTACATAGGTGCTGTGCTTGATTGACGGAACAGTACACAGTTTTGAATTCTGAATATTTATTGTTTATTGTGGGTTCGAGTAGGTGTATGTGTGGTAGTTCGTCAGTGACGCACAGGACCATTTTACACTCAAACGTGCGTCCTTTCCGATGTGGAGCAGACAAAAAAGCACACAAACTGCCCTCTGCCGTGTTCCGGTGTCCTACTTATGGGATCGGTTATATAAAACCAATGCGCTATGGCTTCAGGTTACAAGGTGGCAAGGTTTCTCCTGTTATCTGCCTTTCCAACAGTAAATATTATAAGGTATTAATACCGTCAGGCTCTCTGGCACTTCTGCTTCTTCCATCTTCCTTGGTGGCTGGTCTTCAGAGTCCTCTGGGCATAGAGGGGCGTCCACACCCTCGTCCTGGTGGGACAACAATGAGTGAATGGATTTACAGGTCTGTTTGGTATGTAAGTCATTTCAATAGAGGTTATTAGATTAAAAACCTTTGTCTGCCTTCAGAATAAATGTGTGAATTAATCATAATATACTCTCTCACCCCTGCTGTTTAACTAGACATATCACACAAAATAAAATGAAAAAGTATTATTTCTACTCATTACTCTACAGAATTTGTATACAACTTGACATTTATTTTATTACAAAAAGACTGTTACCGGTAGCTGTTATTTTTGCTGTAGCCTAAATAGGCTTATTCCTGTAATTTGTCTGAATTTTAAAAATAATTCTTGGATTCATAATGTTGCACACAAATAATTAGTATGGTTAATATGATTTTAATGGGTTTACTACATAGTCTTCTCTGAGTCATTGGTAACAACCTCAAACTAGCATTCAGACCATGACCGTACAAAGTATACAACAGGAAATCAACCAAAAAGTATACTGTATTTAATTAGTATAGACCGGTAACAGTCCTAAAATATGGCCTAAATTTTAAAAAAATGATGTCACATAATTTCCCTGAGTAGATTAATGTGCAATCTAACCTAAACTGAGCCAGGTGAAGACAAAATTACATTAAAGGTGGAGTCAGCGAATGTAAGACAATACATATTTTACCAAATCCAGTGAATATCTCACAGTTGATAGAGCTCAAATATCAACAATCTTTCCCCATCATCTCTGACTCCACATTCAAGTTAAAATATTGAATTATTATAGTGGGCAAATGAAAAACAATAAATGTTTTGCCAAATTCAGCAAATATCTAATCATAGATTGCCATCTTTACCCAGCATCCCTGACTCCACCATTAAGTTAAATTATACAATCATTTCAGATTGCTCTTCAGTGATTTATCAATACAAATGCAAGTGTAACATTGTAAGGTATTAATACCGTCAGGTTCTCGGGCACTTCTGTTTCCTCCATCTCACTTGGTGGCTGGTCTTCACAGTCCTCTGGGCGTAGAGGGGCGTCCACACCCTCGTCCTGGTGGGACAACAATGAGTGGATGGATTTACATATCTGTTTGGTATGTAATAATAATAATAATAATAATAATAATAATAAACTTTATTTGTATAGCACCTTTCATACACAATGTGCAACTCAAC
>JAODLL010040277.1:9125-21167 GCA_026546735.1 Forbesichthys agassizii
CTTTTGTTTTACAGACTAAGAACATTAAATAAACGTTCAGTCGATATGCTGCCAGTCCAAGAACTGAATAATTTGGCTTTTGTTTTACAGACTAAGAACATTAAATAAACGTTCAGTCGATATGCTGCCAGTCCAAGAACTGAATAATTTGGCCTTAGTTTTGTACCATTTAGTCACTAGACTGAGTTGTGTATCTCTTGACAGTATCTAATGTCAAAACTATTTGGAGTGAACCACCCTCCTGGAATCTAAACTTGAGATGTGGATATTTTCGGTCAAAGCATGAGCTGCTGCTGTGGACAAAATCCCAATTTTCCGCTACAATCGTTCTGGGGATCGGTCAATGTTGATGTACAAGCATTGTATTTATGTATTATGTAAACATTTGTTTTCCGGTTACGCAACAAGTAGGGATATTTTCCTATTTGCTGTGTACTGTGGTTGAACATGTAATCATGTGACCCTTTTGCCTTATCTTATTAAGTGTGTTACCTATTATGATTTGTGTATCCTAAGAGACTGTCAAATTGTTTACCAGTTTCTGTGTGTTCTCCAGTATACTTTGCATTAAACAAACTAATCTTACACCATAGTTTACTTTTATAGAGGAAATAGTGAATTTCTCAGCCATAACATCAACAAACATGTATATGGTACATATCAGCTTTTCTGAAGCTTTCAAATTTAGTTATTTCAGGTATCTCTGAAAGTTATTTCAGTTTATCATAATTCCTGTTTGTGTCTCCCTTAATAATAATAATAACTTCAATGTATATAGCGGCAAGAGGAAGCTTGTTCCATAGTGAAGTGGAGCACCGACACAGAAGGCTCTGTCACCAAAAGTCCGGAGCCTGGATTCAGGGACAGCAAGCAGGTCTTAGTCAAAAGACTGCAGGGAGCGTGAATGGGTGTAGGGATGGAGCAGATCTGAGGTACCGAGGTGCAAGTCCATGGATAAGATAAAGGCTTTACATATACTTTAATATAAAGTACATCCTTCGGCAACGTCTCCAATCATATAAAAATGGTTAGTTGGCTAGATGTTTCACCTCCAAGGCTGCATTAAAAGAAAGATGACAAATAGTTGAGTGCCAATATTTCTTTTTTATTACAAAAATAAAATACAAACAGGTGACCCAAAGGAACATTGGGTTCCCTAGTACTAAACCATTACATGACAATTCAGTGCTGGGTTTATCATTCGGCCTGTTTTTGGCCGGATCTAGTCTACGAGTGGTAGGAATACAAAGTGGAAATTGCCTGATTCCTTGTCAAGCTTGGATGGATATCTTGTTTTGGCAAAAACATAAAAAGAAAATATCCACATTCACAAACCATCAGTGGCTGAGCATCAACAGACAAATATGGATTTATTACTTAAATGACAATCTGTTGAGTTTCTTCATGAAATTTCAACAAACTTTCAAACATCCGGGCCTTGTCATGCTTAAACACAAAATCTAAATCCATATGAAATATCTTAGGCTGATATCTAGAAGATTAAGTGGGGGGGACGGGGACGCATGTTGTTGAGGCTTAAAGGCAATCGTTAAATATTCAGTCATTGAAACTTTGCGATGGGAAAGTATTGGAGAGATGCTAAACCCACATTAGTGCAGCAAACAAATCAAATGCCAAATGCTGAACATCCACAGGAGTAGAGATTAAATAGTATTTCAACAAAAACAACACCCTAAACGCTCTTATCTTACACGATTTAGCATGACCATCCACAACACCCCCAGTATTAATTCTTCATAGATAAAGAAAAACTCTGCGCCTGCAATGGTGCCGGGAGCAGTTAAACATGATAAAATAATATAATAAACCCAAATGGCTTTCCCATCCAAAGAGATGTACATACATGTTACATCCGAAGAAGCATACATTATAAAACACACATTTATAATTGTAGCATTACATTGTTGGTTTAAAACAAAGATATTTACTGTATATATACACACACCACGTACAGTATGCTGCAGAGGGTACTGAAAAATAGTATTGCTTGTACCGACGAACGACAAAGATCAGCGAGGAAGATTATGCAGTAGTATACAGTGGGTTTGTGTTTTTGCATAGCCTATTTGAATACAGTACAGAGACACACATTGAGAGGGGGGGGGGGGCAGTAACCCTAGGAGACGGGTGAGCTTAGGCTCCGTCAGGCGGTAGTGGTTGGTCCTTGTGGGCTGAGGAGGGTTACAGCGGTGCTCGAGTGAGGTTAACCTGAGGAGGAGGAGGAGGAGCACTGTAATAGAGGAAGGGGAAGAGGGGGGCAGATGTGTGGTTGATTGATGTGCCCTACGTCTCCACGGGAACGCCCATAGGACAGAAAGCCAAACAGTAGAGCTTGAGATGGGGAAGGGTGGGGGGGGGCGAGAGGGAGCGCAGCAGAAGGCGGCGGTCTTCTAGACAATTATGCGATGTTCACACAGGTCGTGACGGCCACACAGAGGTCGTGACGGCCACACAGAGGTCGTGACGGCCACACACAGGTCGTGACGGCCACACACAGGTCGTGACGGCCACACACAGGTCGTGACGGCCACGCGGTCACAGGGATCACGAATCGGCGTGACACACTGCAGCCGCTCATTATTACGCAGCTGGGGGCAGTGTTTACAATTTTACAATTAGTGGTTTCCCGTTAACGCACCAGGGAGCGCACAGGTATGTCATCAACGGCTTCTGACATCTACGTTAAGCCTGTCACATTGGGTCACCTGACACTGCTGTCTACACAGGACTGTGGGAGCAGGTGTGTGTGTGGCAGGGGTTTATTCCCAACACGAGTGGAGGAACACCTAGTTCTTGCGTGGCGGCGTACAGCAGACGCATCACGTTGCGAATGGACGGGCGTCAGGTCTAGCCCTTCATGTGGGTGAGCAGGGGAAACTGCCACACAGACGGGGTAATGTTTGGCTGGGGAGGTGGTCCTCCCCATAAAGTCCTGACCTCGTGCCCAAACTGCATGAGAACATCCTCCCTGCTCTCTGAATCAGAGCTGTTTTGGGCTTTTCCCAACTCTAAACAACAAAAACTCAAATATCTGGTCTTTGGTGTTACTGAAATCAAAGTCTGTTGACCACAATCGTTGCAATTCATAAACAGGACAGTAATCTTCTACTGGTTATGATGGGTTCTGTTGTATTCTATTCCCCATATGACGTGAACAGGCCTGAATGTGTGTAAATTAAAAAAATAAAAATAAAAAAAACAGTACACGTTTTACAAAGCATTTCCCACACCAACCACCACAAGAAACTTCAACTAGTCCAGACTATGTCATTAAAATAATAACAGTACAAATCTGTACGGAGCAGTACTTCATTTTGTCACTCTCGTCAGTTCAACTCTTAAACTAATGCACCGAACCACAACAACAGTGTCACATACTGTAGCCAGCAGAATACAAAGCATTGACATTTCCTGGGTTGCTGTGGTTTTATAATGTTTCAAAGCCACTTCCTTTCCTGTCAACGTGAGCAAACGTTCTAAAGAAATAAAAAACGTCTGGAGCCACACAGACTTCACCGCTTGTTCCTAAATCACAAATCAGACATCAACGGCAATTAACAAACGCATTCCTGAATAAACTGACCATAATCGTGTCATGTCTACGAGCGTTGCCCACTTTAGGCAGGGCCTCCATGACCAAGGATCTGTTCCCTGGTGATGACGCAGGGCTGTTGTCGTTAGTATCCTATCCATGCAGAGTACGGATAGGGTGACAAGACTAGGCTGTGTAAAAAAACACCTCCATTTTAAAAACGACAACAAAAAAAGGAAATAAAATCTATATCTATACTCTACCTAGGAAGACGCATTACATGGGAAAGGTTGTGCTTACAAAGTGATGCCGTCTCGACCAAACGTAAGCCCTGTGAAGGCCACCAACAATCACGTGGTCTAGACGTGGCTTCAGACTGTCATTAACGTGAGTGACGGGTGGGTCACCTCCGCAGGTCATCGGTGCGGAGCCAGAGAGTGTATGCGCTTCATCGTCCTCGTCATACACAGGAACAGAACCACATCCTGCATGCTAGATCCTGTGTCCTCACAAGACATTGTCCAGCCTGTCGGCCCTACGCGACAATCAAGCGCTACGCTCCCTCTCCCATGCTAGTTAGCCAAAACATGCTAGTTAGCCAAAACAGAACAGCTTGCCTTTACAGGAGAAGTTGCAGCTGTGCCGCACTGTACAACATAGTTCCCACCCACCACACCTCCATAACCTCACAGACCCTCAACTCCATACCAGACTGTGACAAATGCCTTTAATTACACCCACCTACAGGGGCTAGAGACCAAAGCAGCTAGCCAGCTAACTAGCACTAGCTAGCTAGCGAGCACTAGCTAGCTAGCGAGCACTACTTTGCACAGTTTCCGAGAACCAAAGCCAGGGAGCACCTGCACCTCAACAATATGCCCGTACAGAAAGAACCGTTGGACACGTCTCATGCAGAAGCCCAGCTCACTTCTTGTTCGGTGGTGTCGTGTCAACAAGGGCACTTTATAAAGACACACAAGGCTTTAGCTCCTGCACCACACACACACACACACAAGTGGCACCGACTAAAGCAGAGAGAAATCGCGAAATAAAAAGAGAAAATTAAGGACAAGTCGTCGCTGCGTTACTGTGAGAACCCCCCCGGAGACGTGAAAACAGGCCCGGTTGTTGCCAGCATGAAGAACACCAGGGAGCCGTGAGACGTCATAGCAACAGACACCTGGGGTTAGAGCCCCAGGACGGGATACGAGGCTGCTGTTCCCGTCCTCAACTTGGTTCCCCCCCAGGCCTGGGGCAACGCAACAGTCCCGAGACCTCCGGGAGAAGTTACCGAACTCATGAGCTCAGCGTTGACGTTACTATGCAGCTGTGGCCTAGATTACGCGCATGCGTACACACACACACACACACGTACATCCTTGTGTGAACTAGCTGAGCGACTAGGGGAGGAGGCAGGGAGGGGGACGACACAGCTATACATCGTTTAGGGAAGGGAAAGCGTGGCCACTTCTGCTTTACACACAAGACTCTTTTCTTCTTCTTCAACGCTGGGCTCTGACTCAGCTCTCACCCAAACGGAACTGGAGCCCAGCGGAAAACAGCCGCGCTGCAGTTTACAAAGAAGACGCAAAACACACGCACGTGCACACGAGCGCCAGCGTCTTTCCCGGTGCTCACGGCCTTGGCGATCATTTCACTTCAGAAAAGGAGACGCACGCTGTTGCCACGGTGAGGATGATTTTAGTGACAGCAGCTCTGGCGCGTCGCAGTCAAAAGTGTGCATTGTGTTGCACGGGGTCGGCGGGGAGGGAGGAGGGGTAGTGGGCAGTGGGAAAATGGAGGGGGGGGGTGAGATCACACCACGTGGTCGTCGTTGTCAGGGGTGGTGGTGGTGATGGTTGCTGCGGCAGCGGGGGCGTGGCCAGAGGCCCGGGGGCGGGGCTCCTTGTGTCTGAAGGCCTGGTGTTGCTGCGCGGAGCAGCACTCCTCCCCGGCGCCACCACATCCTCTCTGCCCCCCACCCTCCCCCTCATCGTCGCCCATCTCCCCCTCCTCGGGCCCGGAGCCGTCGTCCAGCCGGCACACGCACACCTCGATGCCCGAGTCGCCCGTCACGTGCCTCCGCCGCGTCACCAGCGCCTCCTCCACCTCCTCCTCGTCGTCGTCATCATCCTCGATGCAGACACCGCTTGCTTCCGTTGCCACGGCGGCCGCCGTGCCCCGCAGGGGGAGGGGAAGCTCTGCCGCCATCGCCGGTGGCGACCGCCTGGCTGCGGAGTCGGTGGGGACCTCAGAATAGGGCGGAGGAGGAGTCGGGGGATGCCCCACAACCTCCTCGTAGTCGGGGAGCTTGCAGTCGTTCCAGAACCCTGTGGGGGGGAGGGGTGTGATCATGGTAAAGGTTGTGTTTGCAGCAATCAAACACTGTGTCTCATCTAAGGATGTGTGCGATTTGTCAGTTAAACAGTTAAACGCTGGGACCATCGCTAGTCGGCACTAGGGACAAAAAAAAAAAACTGGGTCAGATGCACATATAAAATCGCATGCCTTGCGATTTGCTAATCGCATTGGTTCAAATCGCAATTTCGGTTTGAAAATGATAAATGCTTCAGCCATAGGCACCATAAATACTAGTTGGTAAACAGTTCAACGCTGGGACCACCGTATGTGTGTGTGCATGCGTCCCTACTCACTCAGGCTGAGTGGCGGCGGGGCAAAGGCGCTGGAGGCCCCCTGGTACGCCATGAGGCTGATCTCCCGCTGCCGCTGCTCCTGCTGCAGACGCAGCTTCACCCTGCGGTGCCGGTAGGCACAACAGCAGCTCAGCATGATGATCAGTGTCCACACCAGCCAGAACCCTGCAGGGGGCGCCACAGGTTCAGCCCCGTTGTGCCACAGGACGTGGCAGTGCTAAGCTAATACGCCGCTGCGTTAGCATGATGCTATGCTATCGTGATGCTACGCTGACACAGTGCTATGTTATCATAATACTATGTTAACACAATGCTACGCTGACATAGTGCTATGCTAACATAATGCTACACTATAGTGATGCTACGTTATCATGATGCTACGTTAACACAATGCTACGCTAGCGTGATGCTACGCTATCGTGATGCTACGCTTACACAGTGCTACGCTGACACAGTGCTATGCTAGCTATGCTAGCATGATGCCACATTAACATGATGCCATGTGCTACAAATGGAGCGGGGAAGGGGGGCATTTGTATACAAGATTCTCTTCAATGCAGACTACACAGCTGCGTTCAAATGATCAGCGCACCATACCAGTCAATGCAACATGTTAGATATGTAGAGTCCACTTCAGGTACAGGAACTAAAGATATCTGAATAATAACAATACAGAGCACTGTGTAACTGTAAAGGGTGAAAAGTCCTAACCTGACATGCCAGAAGAACTGTCACACGTCCATCTGGGGAGCCATACATTGAGGCAGGTACTTTCAAAAAAATACTTGGCAGGTGATTGGATGAACCATCTGGTCATTTTCACTGTAGGCACACTTAGACCACACCTGTGTAGCTATAAACACGACGATGATTCACAATGATTCCTAGGCTTTCTAGACTGATTCTCGTGGTGGAATCCAAGCTTGCGAGATCAGGATGGCCTCAACAGGCTAGAAAAGCCTCCCCACCCCCTCCAACCATCAGAAGCGGAAGTGCCTGTTTAAAGCCCAAGCTCTCTGTAGGAACTGTTCCACTTTTGCTCCCATAGAGAGCATTAATTACTGCTATTTTTGTATCCAAATATAAATATTAGTTTAACATTCTGGAGGAAAAAAAACAACAACCTAGCATTCATCAATCAAATGGCCCAGTTTAGCTGTGATATCAAAATAAAAAAATAAAAAGAGTTCTCCTTAAAACACATTAGTGACTCGGCAAACAGCACAACATGCATCATGTTTGCTAATCATTTTCTAAATCAGATCACCTAAGCCTATGTGTAATTGTAAGCATAAACAATTAAACGAGGAGGCATGCAAGATTATATAGACGTAGTCTTCAACTTACACCACAGCTCATAGTAATAGGTGCAGCATTCTGTCTCCCCACAACAGTATCCCATCTCACAACGGTACTGCTCATTGTTGACACCAAAACAGAACTCCTTCGCCTTGGAAATACACAAATAGAATAGACAACATGTCAAATACATATTCGCGCAAGACAAAAAGCAGAAGGGAACTTAAGTGAGGCATATTACGTTTTGATATAACACCAGAAAATATCACTTGCTCTGTAGGTTATCTATAACTTTTACAAACCATGCAGCATCTCACCCCGATTAATAACACTAATGTACCAGTAGCCTAACAGTAATCTAAGTCTGCATTACTGTACGTTTCTCTTTTGGTTTACTTTATGAGAAGTGCATGGGTAATAAAATGAGGCATGACTGCCTTGTTTATACTACACAGAAATAAAAAACGAAATTTCACAAGTAATTAATATAAAAACGCAATCCAAACAAACCCCAAATAGCTAACATTATCTCAAAACTACATTACTCGAGTAACGCATCAGTTAGCGGTACTTTAGCTACGGCACTACTGTTAAAACAATGATTGAAGAGTAAAATCATGTGTTTCTAACTAGCTATGGCGATATTATAAATAAACGTGTTTGTCACTATCGAAACATCAATGAGGAATTGTCTGTCGAAATTAGCGTCACTAACGTTGAGATTGCGAACCGTTCCTTTGTGACGAGAACACGAAAGTACAATAGAAGGCCTACTCCCAGCTGCGATCCGCGGACTCTCCTAACGGCGCCTACCGCGCCACGAGTCACTAGCTGCGGCTTACCTGCACCAGACAGGTCCCGGTAACAAGCAGAACTACAAAGGATCCCAGTGTTTTGTATGGCATTTTTCTGGGTTGTTGGCCGATACCACGACGGAAATCATATAGCAGTAAATCGATTACTCCTGAATTGACTTGGTATTCTGTGTGCTACTATTCTCCCAATCATAACCATTACGTACTTAACATGTTTGTCTCCTAAACTGATTTGCGTTTCCAAGCTAGCAAGTGATAAACTGAATCAGCTGTTGCACCAATATAGAGGGCGATGTTGTCTGTTAGGCTGGGAGGGCCGACATGTCATCATGATCACATTGTAGGCGTATTGTATTTACAGTAAATAAAACAACAAAGCCTAGTTGAATTTAGTGTATGATTTATTTTATAATATTTCTGCCTTATATTAACATATCGATGAATAGGCTATTACACTAATAGCCACTTTACAGTATTAAAGTGTAATGTTGTGGGATTTATGCAAGCCTATTGAGATAATAGCAATAGGTTATGGTGTATTTCACAGCTGGGCTTTGATGAGCAGTCTAAGATGTTTCACCAATCACCTGCCCCAATAAAAGCCATTTATCTATATCAAATTAATATAAATTGTAGTCCAATCAGAACACAAATATATTGTGGGTCCCGTACCCAACCAGAACAGTGGAAAAACTAATACATCCATGGGTAAAACCTGCAAAACCACTGTACCACGAAAATATTTGCTGTTCTGTACTAAGAACAGCATTAAATATTGCCCTCTAGTGGTGTGAGTAGGTAAGTGAGGCTATTGTGGCCACACTGATGCTCAGCCGATAGTAAATGTGGAACTAGAAAATGTATGCAATATGCTAATTTGGCCATTTAATCTTGATATAGCCTATATAATATGACCATAATCACTGATGATATTGAAGATTTAAAGTACGGATAGAAATAAATAAAAAGAATAGGAATTCACCATTCAACATATATAGCCTACAGTAGAAGACAGTGTAATCCAAAGATACAAAATTAGTATTTCCAAAATACTATGGGAAATTGTGAGAACAGAATCCAAACTAATTAAAATAAAAACAAATGTATAAAATAGGCTATAGTCTACTGACCCTTATCTTAACAAACAATAATCTTATAGTTAAAACGTAACTTCAAAAACCCAATAAAACAGGCAATTCAAACATGTAGGCTACTGTATGCAGCATATGTCTACAGTAGGTTTACGTGTAGTCTTTTACAGTAGCCATAGTAGTTTTCGCGTTATGCTGTATGTCATGTTGTTTTGCGTCGATGACGCGCAGTTCCCCAAATTCCCCAGTAGCCTATTCCAGACTCAGAGCAGATAACCCAGATGTTCTCTTCTGGCTTTGTGGTTACACAGTGTTGTTTCTATGTTAATCTAAAAGACTGCCTCTGAGCTGCAATATATAAACTATAAATTATATATTTAGTGATGTGGTATACTTTATTCTAAGGAGAGACCGACATTGCAAATGATCAGAATAGATACCAGCTGGTGCTAGCGAGTGTTTTGCCTGTGCTTCTACCTTTTGTACACAAGAGGGCAGCATTGCCCCACAAACGTCAACGGTCCAGCAATATTCTGCTCCCTGTGCGACATTATAGCGAAAACGTTTTGAAGCAACTCTTTCTCAGACTTATTACATTGAATGCAATGGACCACCTTGTAATAATAGCCACGCAGATCAACATTTATCATAACACTCATACCCAGCTCATTTCCACTTTGTCACTAGGTGGCCTAACATTCGTAGGCTAGGCGTACTAATATAGCACTGGCAGGGAAAAGCCCCGTACCGAGAAATAAATGACTATGAAACCTCTGTGTAATATAGCACACTCCCTCGGTGAACCAAACACCATGACGTGAACCACCCAGCCCTTTGAACGCTGACAACAAACCCTGACTGTCTCCCCTATACCTGTACATTGCATTACTTAGGAAATACATCAGCCATTCAATTACTCAGGTTATCGCCTTGTTCACCATGATTTACCACCCTGGCAATTCTTCCCCTCTATTTCTATTTTCTGTTTTGTGGCAGGCCCCACTGATCTGAATGGGCATGGTGCTATAGTGGGGTCTTATGGGGCATTTACATACAAAGCTTTTCCTGGACCTCTAATAGTTCTCCAATACAATTTGCATTTATATAGCCCTCTTGATATCAACATGATTTGGCATCTTTGCCCATGATATAAACACGCCTCCTCCCTTGGCCTTGAGTCACAGTGCCATAGCCTGTGTTTGTGTGTGTGTGTGTGTGTGTGTGTGTGTGTGTGTGCATGAGCGTGCGTGCTTGTGTGTGTGTGTGTGTGTGTGTGCCCTCAGAGTGTGTCCCTCGTGTTAGCTTGGCTGATTTTAATATGTCGAAGGCGTTTGATCCTCCACTGGAGGTTGAAACGAATGCCGAAAGTCTCACGGAAATGGACCTCGTTGCAGCGTCTGCATGGTTCTTCTTAAAACGCAGCTAATATTCCCCTGTCATTTATTTATTTATTTATTTATTTATTTATTAATTCATTCATTCTTTTTGTTCTTCCAAAACTGCCAGCTGACCAGGGTAATGAGCTGCCTGGTATACATTTTTAGCCTCCGTGTGAAGAGGCCATCGAAGAGGAGTCTGTTATTTTGGGAGAACACTTTTAGTGGAACGCCAACACTCGGTTCCCTATCGTGTGCAAATCGATTTCAAACTTGGAACATGGTGTCTTTTGTTTCCTCCAAAAGCAAGCAGGCAATGGCAATGAAAATGGAAGTCATTCATGTGAGACAATCAGTAAAATGGCTTCTCCTGTTGCATTGCTTAATCATTAACAGGGCATAATCACCTGACCTAAATACACACCTATTAAATGCATAGAAGCCTTTCCTCAACAGCTTAATCACAAAGGAAAGTGGGACGACTGTGAAGCACATATAAATCCATGTGAACTAAGCAGCATTAACCAAATAAAAAGCAGAGGAGTGAAGCAATCAGCTCTCTTTACCGGCAGCATTCTCCTCAGTGAGGCCGAGGCAGCCAGGCCTGCAGGAGGCCATAAATCATGAGACTTTCCCAGCTCCTCGCCCCACGCACATGTGCAGCCCACACAGGCAAACTGAAGGGCAGAGAGACTGATGGACTCCCCAGGACCGCAGAGGCAAGGCAATGAGAGATCCCATGACTTCATTATTAAAGGTTCACTCCCTGATTGTGTTATAGCACCCACTACCACCCCACCTGCACCGGCGAGAATGGAGGAGCGTCAAGGGAACCTCCAGCATCGGCCAGTCTTCCTGATAGCTGACCGGAGCTGTTAGCAAGATGGCTGCCTAAAAGGACCTTGGCTGTTCTGTAGTCAATAATGTCAACAGCAGACCAAGTAAGAAATGCTAGCAAGCACACACACACACACATACACACACACACACAAACACACACACACGCACACACGCACACGCACACACACAGGCACACACGCACACACACACACAGGCACACACACACAAACACACACACACATACACGCACACACATACAGGCACACACACCCACACACACATACACACATACAGGCACACACACCCACACACACATACACACACACACACACACACACACACACACACACACACACACGCAAACACACACACACTAACACACACAAACACACAAACACTCACACACACGCACAC